>JAURVB010015178.1:0-256969 GCA_033002965.1 Piper betle
GGGAAACTCAATAGATACAGGCCTTCGTACCATTTTAGTTTGGACACTTTTTTCAATCTAAAATCTTTCCAAAACCAGTTTTATTGAAAATAATAGTATTTTAACCAATATTTAATTAAATATTAACCACAAAATTATTTTTAATAACAAATAAAAACTCAGCTCAACCTTTTTTGTTTTTTTGTTGGCATTGCCCCCATCTGATATTCCATGAAATGCAGCAAAGACTCCATTGACCTGTTTCGTGATCGTTACATCACTCACTTCATTTGTCCTTGAGTGGCGTTTTGAGGTCGTCTCAAAGACTCAGGTCAAGTCATTAACTGCCTTTAATTTCCCTTCGACTTTCTCCACGTTTCTGCAACTTCATTTTAAAAATAATGAAATAAAGGGAAAGTCTCCACATGATATTCCATGGAAATAAATGAAATGTTTTCTTTCCTTTATATACTTTGAGTTTGATACTCCACTTGTTTTATCTAGTCAAATTACATGTAATCCATCATGGCAAGTACTATTGCTAAGTTTCGCAACTTCATTTAAAAGATGATGAAATATCATGATTTTCTGAGTGTATAAGAAATGTTTTCTTTCCTTTATATATATATATATATATATATATATATATATATATATATATATATATACATATATTACATTGATCCCATATAATATTCCACAAAATAAAGGCAAAGTCTCCATTAACCTGGTGTTTGATACTCCACTCGTTTTCCTTGAGTGGCATTTTCTGGAGTCAAGTAAAGACTCAAAAGGTCAGGTCACCTATTGTCTTTACCTTGGTCTTTCTTTAAGATAAAAAAGCAAGTAGCATGTATTCCTTCTGTTACAAGTTGGTAATGTATATTACTCTAAGGATAGATCATATGTGTTCCTTTATAATGAATTGGTGGACCAAAATATTCATTGCATGATTAGGTGAATGAATTTATAAGAAATTCATAAATGATTTTCCGGCAAAAAATATAAAAGTTATGCCAATCATATTTAAAGTTTTCTTTTTTTATACATAAAGGCGAAGCATTGGTTTGTTAAGTATAGGTTGTAACACTGTCATAAGTTGAAACGGTCGGCATGCCACAAACAGAGTCGGATTGGTTGTAACACAGTCATCCCACAGAGTTCGATAGGGGCTCCCATATTCCGTCTTCGGATTCACATTACTTTGTTCCAGCTTATCGCACTGAGCGGATTTTAAAGAGTTGGTTAGATATTATTATACAATCCTTTTATCATTATACTATTTGAATGATTCTTAATCCTTGTACTCGCATGTTGGAAATATAGTGACCTGAACGGAAGATTTATATTCTACGCAATACTAAGTATTTAAAGATGAAGATAAATCTATTCATTAACGACTAAGAGACTTGTAATGGGTGTTTGAACTCTTGAGCTATTTATGTGTATGATAGAGTCTTATAATAATGTTGTTTTAAATAATATAATGGAGATGACTCGATAGCTTCTTGTTTTAATTTATGGTGCATGTTATGCATATACATTAGAAGGATATCATGTGGTAAATATTTTTTTTTTAAACTTTTGCTGCCCATTCGGTCGTTGCAAGCGGGATCCCACCCGCGAGGCAAATAAGTTTTTTGTTTTAATTACATGATTTAATAAGTTTATTTTTACAAATAATTATTGTTGTTGGGTTGTCTTTTGTATTAATGTTTAATGCTTGCAACAAGTTTTGTCATGGTTTAATAAGGTTTTTTTATATATATAATTATTTTTAAATAATTTCCTCATGAATTATATATGATTCATGAGGAAATGCTTATATGATTATGGTTTAATAAGTTTTTTGGGCATGCTCGTACTGTGCACGCTGTTGGAGGGACGAATAAGGGTGCTCAACGCGGAGATGAAATTTTATTTTGTATGGGATCAATTTTGCATCTTTAGTTGGAAGCTTAAATGTTTGTTGTGCTTTTTCTCTTTTTTCTTTTCTTTTGAATGCATTTTTCTTTTAAAATTTTCATGAGCTGTATTGGATTATGAATTTGTTCTTTTTGTGCTTGAAATATCTGTTTGTTTTGGGTCAATTTGGCATGTTGAGCAATGTGGTTGTTGATTTAGGCTGATTATTGAACTGAATAGTGTAAAAATCCGTTGTTTTATTGGTTTTTTGCATGATGTGCTGATGACGAAGTGTACTCATGACTTGTAGTTTCTGTTTGATGATATGTTTAGGTGGAAGCTTATAGATCAATGTATTTGTTGTGTATTTCTTTTAAGTTTGAATGCATTTTTTTTAGTTCATGAGCGACATTGGACCATGAATTTGTTCTTTTTTTTTTAATATATCTTTTTGTATGGTGTCAATTTTGTTATTTTAGCGATGTCGTTGTTGTTTAGGTAGGTTATTGACCTAAATGTTGTAATGAATACATTGTTTTGTTGGTTTCTTGGATGGTGTGCTGACAAGAATGACTTCTGGGTGAAGTATCCTCATGAATTGGATGATATGTTTGTTTTCCGGCTGCAATGGAGATTTTGAGGAACAAGGTGTCTATAAATCCTTTTAAAATTAAGCGTGTTTATGAAGCTTGGATGAATAAGACCACAGGAAGATCTAAGAAATTAATGAAGGTGATGCCAGGTGTTTTCTTTTACTGTACCTGCTTTTAACATCCAAATTATATGTGGCTTGTATTTGATTTAAAAAGGACACGAGACTAACTGTTCTAGTTGAAAGAAGAAGGATTTGTTGGGGCGTAACTTTTATAATGGAGTTGTATGCTAAACCGAACCGCCTTTTGTTTTTCACCTTGCTTACTTTTTAAAGATTAATACTGAAATGTCTCAATCTTGTTGTCTTGCAGAAGAAGTACCTTATTCAGCTAGAGTATGTTCTTTTTCTTCTTTCATTGGGAAACATCTCCGAAGCTTAGGATATCATCAAATTGTACATCTGAAATGGGATGTCTGTTTTTATTTCTCTAGAAATATGAGGGTGAAATGGCAATGAAGTGGTTGAAATGAACATTTTTTGTTTCATTGGGAAACATCTCCGAAGCTTATGATATCATCAAATTGTACGTCTGAAATGTGATGTCGGAGTCCTTGGTTCCGAGTCTGGATCTGATCTTTTAAATTTAGTGGCTGGACTTATCTGTTATGTGCTGTGGTATCAGGGTATTCCAAAGGAAATATAGCTTACGGATACAGCAACACAAACACAATTGTGCAACACACCCACAAGTTCTGCCAGCTGGAGGATTTTACAACAAGGATCATGCTTGATTGAGCGTTGAAAATGTTATGTTATCCGAATTGGAGCAAATGGATGCTTTCCTACCTTTTCCACTGGGTGAACTGACAGTTTTCATTAATTAAATTTTTAATTTGTAAATTGTTTACTTTTAGAGTTCTCAACACTCGGGTGGAGACCTTCATCCGATTTTTCAATTAGAGGCTTCGGCGTAAGAGGCAGGAATTCGATAGCATTACAGACATCATCCTATTGGTTTTTAACCATTTGCTCACTCTACTTGTCTTCCTTCCTCGACCAAACAATATATATATCATTGTTGACGAACCAACAGCTAGCAGCTTTCTCTTTTCGTTATGCTTTCATTTGATGGTGCAATTCCTGCTTTCATTAGATGTCGTTAGTCGTTCCTAGCTACAAGCTCGAGAGAACTGGTCAATTTACTGGGTACAAACAATTTATTTGGTTGTGGCTGTTTTGGTTGTATTTATTGGTGTGTGTTTAGTCTTCGTTAGAATGTGAATAGCAGTATAACTAATTGGCATTTTGCCGTGTAGTGAATACTTTTAACTCTACTTGTCAAGCAAGTCTTCTCCCTGTATATAAACACATCAAATCAGTAGAATTAAATTGAGGATAGAAAGTGTTTCTGGCTATTGAGCGGATTAAGTTCGGAGTATCAGATGTTTACCACAATTGTTTTACGTCCCCCAATGCCTCCCTTATCTAAAATATTGGAATTGCCTCAAGCTTTAGAGAAGAGGATTTTACCTCCTCTTCGGTCTGGAAGTGCTGCACATCCACAGGTTGCTTGTGTCACTCAGTCAAATGTTAAGAAGAATGTGTCAGTGCAAGGCAACTTTCAACCAAAGCAAGATTTTACATCTCAGAACAAAGAGCTGCTGTTTGTCAAGGAGCAAAAGCTAAGGATGGAAACAAGAACATAGCTTTTTCTGATTCTCCACTTCTTCGATTGGGAGTGCAAGATCCTTCTTCTGACCCTCCAAAGCTTATCTTTCTTTGTCAGATCTGTCACAAAATGGAGAATACTACAAATCGCTGCTACAATAGGTATGACAAGAGTTTTCGAACCCCATCAATCAAGCATTTAATATTGATCCAGATGATTGGATGTTCAGGTGCTTCTTCCCATGGGCCGTCAGTATTTAGGTCTGCGGCTTCAGTATTTCAATGGCAAATCATAAACCCATTGAATGCTTTATTCAATAATAATATATCAATATTTTCTTTCTTGTCTTCTTTGTCCATGCATAATATTCCAGTGACTTATAATCTGATTACCTTGTAATATACCCCCGTGAACTATATTTAACTGTACGATTGTGTTTGCTCTGCAATGTTGATTTAAACGGTAGTTTTTTAAAATACTGTCTCTTTAAGGTTGAATTTTTTCAACCTCAATGGTTATTTTATATATTTTTTTCATAATGGTTTACATTGATAGCCTAGTTGGATGAAATCCTAGTGTTTTGGGTTCTATTTTTGTTGACTAGCTGTATACACCGTGATCTAATTGTGTAAGCTAAATGCTGGTTTTATTTGTTTAACGTACGAAGAAAGAATCTCACACCATAGCAAGCTGCGAAGAAAACATTTTACAAGAGAACTTTTTTTCAAATTGGAAAAACTTCCTTCAATCTTTTAAAATGGAAATTCAACTTTCATTTATTTATTTTTTCTTTACACCGAAGGGTGGAACATAAACTTATTCCCAATCCAGTTAGCGCCATCAACAAATAAAGATCTTTATCTGAATGCAGTGAACTATTTACGAGTTGCTACTTACTCTAGTCTGTCATTATTACCAGGCCTTAGTCCGTTTTGCTCAGGTATTAAATTTCTTACATGTTACTTACTATCTGTTATATGCAGAATTTTATTGATTTGTATTTTTTCCATTTTGTGGGCTCTAAGCTATGTTTGAAGGCATTGAAAATGTTCAGGTTTTTGCTGGATCTAATTTCGTGGAAAAAAGTTTCAAGAAAGAATATATCTAAATTTTATCTTCTTAAGATTGTGTAAACAATGTTTTCTAACAGAAAACAGAGATACATATCATCTATGTTATTGCTTATATCTTAACACGACCTTTTTATTTGGTTGAATGATGAACCATCTTGTGCTTCTTGACTTCGATATATTTGTTTTGTCCTCTTTGTTGATTTTTATTATGTTTTATGGAGTTTTCTTTCAGCTCTTGTTGCTTGGTGGTCAAGTTGAAGAACACTAATTGAGCTCAGGAAGTGTTGTTACAGTTCAAATGTTGTATTACCCAATAGGTAATGGTGGTCTAAACCTTCTCTTAGTCAATTTAGAAATTTATTTATTTTTGTGGCATCATTTTCTGAAGTCATTTTAACTAGCAGAACATATTTTCGTTGATGGTTTTGTTTAACTTTGATTCCTGATTATGTTATTTGATAGTTCTGCCATCCTTACACAAAGAACCATGGGGATTAAAGAACCATCTCGAAGGTAATGAATTATGTAGCTAGTAACTATGGGATTAAAGAACCATTCGTTGATGGTTTTGTTTAACTTTGATTCCTGATTATGTTATTTGATAGTTCTGCCGTCCTTACACAAAGGACCATGGGGATAAAAGAACCATCTCGAAGGTAATGAATTATGTAGCTAGTAACTATGGGTTAGTTTAAGTTGCAGGAACTATGATGCTCCAATAAAAGATGGTTCAAGCATCAAAGAGTTTGTTTTATGATTTGCCACAAACTCTTTTTTTAGCTGGATTAATAAGTTCCTGACACCATTGTTACGCCTACTAAAAACACTTATGGGGTGTTTGGTTGCGTTGTTTGGAGCTTTTTTGTTAGAAAAAATATCAAATTAGGACAAGATTGGATAAATAAGGTGTCGGGTTGAATGTTGGCAAAATATAAAGTTATGGAGGCATTCGTCCTCGAATATCACAGAACTACAAAATTAACGAAAGGAAACCACTTTTTCTTTTGGTAATGCTCAACCAGAATTTCATATATAGTTGTAACTTGACAAACATTTTCTAATAAGTTCTGCAAAAATTTTTAATTGTATCAAAAAATTTTTTGGCAAATTTCTTGAGACTTCATTCAAAAATTTCAATTGCAACCAAACGCCCTACTGAAAATGCACCTACGTGCAAGAAGATTGCAATTTTACCTGGAATTTCTTCTTCATAGTTTTAGCAGTAGCATTGGCTTTACAAGATGATAATTTCCATGGGCTTTTATTTATTATGGTTGTGGTTGTAAAAGTAATTAAAATCATCCAAGGGATTGCCGTCCACCTTGAAACAAGTCAAGGCTACTATATAGACTACTACCATAACACAGTTTTCATTTCTAAAACCCTAACCGATACTAAAACAAATGGGCCTGACTACCGTACAATAAAACACTCAGCACTTAATTACCCAATACCTAAGAATGAGACTTATTATTATTCAATTCACACCCTACGAGCCTATTTATTCATATCTAATATTCTAACCCCCTTAAATTGAACTTCTTGTCAAGGTCTAAATGTAGTAAAGCACTAAGAGAACACGAAAGTTGCATTTTCTTCATAATAGTGTAGCAGTTGGCAGATGTTGAACTACCATAGTGTCAAATACTGGATCTAATTCCTTCTTATTTGTTTCAATTTATGTGAATGAATCACCCATCATCCTTGTTCCAAGGCTGTATGATTGTGTGGTGAAAAAAAGAGTTGTTTGAGAGACTGTAGATCGATGGTGGCTGTAGAAGTTCAATTGAATTCAAATTAACAGAATTATGTGCATAATCTAATTATAAGCAGGAAAGCATACCTAGTAATTAAATGAGAGGTGAGTAAAGTACCTTGTTACAGTAATTTCTAAAATATGCAAATGTCCAATTGTCAAAGAACAAAGTCATTAGGAAATTATCTTTTTTACCCATAGATTAGATCATAGTGTGTCAGAGTTTGAGAGTGACGTTAGAGAATTGTTCTTTTTCACGTACCTTTCAAAAGTTTCTGACGCGAGGACAGAAGATGGTGGTAGTTACCACTCTTGGTAACTATTGTATTTAAATTCAAATTTTAAATATAACAATGGAAAGCAACATAAAGCTACAGAATTGTGGGAAATTATATAAATGACACCATATTGTGATTAATCATCAATGAAAATGATGAAATATATCTTTTCGTTGAACACCTTCACATTCATTGGTCCGCAAATGTTAGAATGAACAATTTGAAATGTGTATTAAACTCTTTTTACCTTACTGAAAGACTTTATAGTGCTCTTTCCTACTGGACAATATTTATATACTGGTAAACTGATGTTAGCTAGTTGACTTATAAAATTATCTTTTCCTAAAAAATTCATTTGTTATTTACCAATATGTCTTAAGCGCGAATGTCAAGTACTTGCATTAGAAACATTGCCAAATCCATAATATACATCATTAGAGTAGATAGATAAACAACTACCATGAAAGTTTAAAATAAAATCAATGTCCTGAACTATGATGGAAGCTATATTTTATTGAACATTAGAAGCGTAAAGAACATCATGTAGGAGTAGTATGCGACTACCACGAGGTGTTAGATTGCAAGTACCGATATCACGAACTTCAGCTTTTGTGATGTTTCCTACAAATGTACACCTTGTTCCTAATGGAACTTGTCGAAAGTTCTACAAAAGTTTTACGATCCTTCATCACATGGTGGGTTGCTCTGAGTTTATAGTTGATACAACTTTAGGTACAATTAGAAATAAGTAACTACTTACAAAAAGATCGTAATTGAAGGGTTTAGGACAAACCATCTTCGACTTAGTGCAATCACAACTAAAAGCACTTGATCTTTTTCATGTTCTTCCCGCACTTATTAAATGTGTGCTTACCATGATTCTCTTGGTTTCCAAATCGTTTCATCTTACCCATCTTGGAACTATTGTTATTCTTCTAACACTTGACGCGCAAAGCTTTGGCCTTGGATGATTGAGCAACAAATGCTTCCTCAAAGGATTTAGTTGCTTCAATTCGCTCCTCGAGTTCCAAGTGACTAGAAATATCTTGAAATGTTTTAATATTCTCATTATTTGTTATTTGAATTTTCATGTCCGCCCAAGAAGGACGGATTCTTCAACGTCACTCTCGGACTCTGATAGACTATAATCTTTTCCACAACGGGACACCCTACTTGTGTTGTGAAAGTAATTTCTGCTATTTGGAGACTAAGGTGACACCAGTAATGCATTCATCATGTGCAAGTGTGAGATGTTGAAAATTACGTAAATGTATTTAAATTTCGAATTTAAAGGGGACAATTATGAAGAGTGGTAGCCGCCACTATCTTCTCTCCTATATTACCGTCCGAAATGTTTTGACAAAGTGTGTAACAAAGGATGGATTCTTCGACGTCACTCTTGGACTCTGATAGACTGTAATCTTACCTGTGGATAAAAGAACATTTCCTAGTGACTTTGTTCTTTGACCATTGGACATTTGCATATATTTGTGAAGTAAACTACTATTAATACCATGGACAAACCTAAGTTGTTGTCTTGCCAGGGAGGTATAAAAGAGATCGGCTCATCAATATGATAGCATTACATCTAGATGCTACTTTTGCGGCTCATGACATATGGGAGGAATTTGCAACTTACTTTCTGAATCTCTAGAAAGACCGGCATATAACGGACAATAAGGGACACTTCCCTTCTCATGGTACAGTTCATCAATCATTTGTGAAGGATGCTAGAAGGTTATGGAAGCTTCGATGTAAGTGGTGGTCAAACACCATATCAGTGAGAAGGCTTGCTTGGAAGAACTGCAAAAAGGTATGTCTACTTCTCTGCTCCTCTTTCTTGTGGTGGTTTCTAAAATTTCTACGGCTTAAAATATGATAGAGATATATAGCTTACAATCATCATTATCTTCATCTGTCATGTAATCCCGAAATTGGAGTTCGAGATATAGATCTCGCTAAACAACTCTATGTCATCATAAGCCATGATGCTTGAGTTTTTGTTTGGTGACTCTCTATACATCTAAATCTAATGGGAGCTTGTACATATATTTTCATGCTTCATATAAAATTGAGAAGTTCTTTTGTAAATTGAGCTGAGACTTTGATGTTGTGATGTGCCTCTTATTTTTAGTACGAACTCTTGATTAAGCATTTTAGATATTCCGCTGCATACTGAATCTTTCTTTTGGATTGGCATCACAACTTTCGGTTAAGGTTGATGTGTTTCGGAAAAGCCTAATAGCCATGGATGGAAAGAAAGACAAAAGTTTTGGTAGGACAATCAACTGCAAGACCTCCTTTCTTATATGGTTCTAATTATACATATTAGAAAACTAGGATGAGAATGTTTCTAACTTCTTGTGATTTTGATCTATGGTAGGTTATGTTTGATGGACATATAGATCCTAAAACCGAAGGAAAGCACATTTGTTAAATGACAAAGCTATGAATGCTCTATTTTGCTATTTATGTGAAACCAAATATACTTAAGTGCCTCGGTGTACTTCGGTTGAATAGATATGGAAACTTCTCAAAGTGCCACACGAAGGCACATCTCAAGTTAAGGAATCGAAGATAAGTCTACTCACATCACAATATAAAGCTTTTAAGATGGAAGATAGTGAGAGTATCAATGTCATGTATAACCGATTCAATGACGTTGTGGTGGTTTTGCAAAACTTTGGTAAGGATCTAGCTTCGGATAAATTCAATGGGAAACAACCGAAAGTAATGGCTATTGAAGATGCTAAGAATCTAAAGACTATCACTACTAAGGAACTACTTGGATCTCTTATCAATCATGAACAAACTTTGGAAAGGGATAAGAAAGAACATGAAGTTGATAAAAGGCAAAGAAAGACCTTGCTCTACAATTATTGATGAGAAGTTTGGATGGACCTAATCAAGCTTTCTATTGTAGAAAATTCAAGAATTTTGTAAACAAAAATGTCTCAGATAAAAAGCGTGATAAAAAGAATGAGAAACCCAATGTTATGAATGTAAACATTTCAGGCATATGAGAAATAAATGTCTGAAACTTAATAAAGAAGAGAAAGTTGATAAAAGAAAGGAAAAAGAAAAAGAAAAGGAAAAGAAAAAGAAAAGAAGGTTCTGCAAGCTTCATTAGAAAGTAAAAATGAAATAGATCTTGAAGAATTTCTAAAAAAAATTGTTTTATAGCAAATGAAGAACTTGATGAAACTAATGAAGAGATTCAAATAACAGTTGAAGAAATGTATCAAAACATTATCAATGTTGATAAGGGCAACTAGGATCTAAAGATGACGATCCAAGCCTTATCTTCCGAAAATGAAGAACTAAAGGCCAAAGTGACAAGATTTGAACTAAAGAATTAAGAGCTTTCTTCAACAAACTTGAAGCTTACATCACCACTTGAAAAAAGATGACAAGCTACACAAGATGATTAGTAGATCTCAAAAGCTCTCCGAAATATTAGTTGTTCAAAAGAGTCTACTATACAAACTCAGACTAAGAGGAGACAAATAGGAAGGTAATTTTAATAAGTTTAATACTTTTGTTAAAGCTTTGATTTCTATCTCTTGTATAGGTAAATCAAACAAATAAGGTGATAAATTGAAGGAACTTAATGGTCTGGTAAGACATCATGCTAAGTAGAAGTCAACTAAGTGGAAACGTGGAAACCCTCATTCAAGGAGAAGTAGACTTCCATTTTTTAATCCGAAAAGGATTATATGCAACTGTTGTGGCAAAGAAGGATATGTTAAGGCAAAATGCAAAGGACGATTATTGGTGAATTATGACATAATGAGATGGATTCCGGAAAGGATATGTCTTGTAAATTTTAATTTATTTCAATTCCGGATTTTTCGAGGGAGTTAAATAAAATTAAAACCAGATTGTTTAATCAATTGATATATCTTATTCATTATGGTTTGAATTGAATTTTATCATGGGGAGGGGTTTTCACCATGATTGGTTATTAATTATAATGGAACAACAAAATTGCAATCCGAACCGGATTTTAAAGCAATTCTGTGCTTCCAAAATCTGATTTGGATGAAGACATTCAGACTAATTGTTTGATTAATTTTGGAATATGAACCAGTTAGGAAATGGACATGGGTCAGGTTAAACCATTTTAGGGTTCCTTTGGATAAAGGTGCTCTTCACCAAAGTTGTATGCTTACCAATTTTCAGTGCAAACAAAGCTTAGGTAGTGCTTTTGTGTGTTGCATGCGACCGAAAATCATAAATGTCTATTTTATTTCATTCAAATTTGGTTCTTTGTAAGTTGTCAGATCCTACCAAAGTCATATTGATCAGATCGCCTGTGAAATCAATTTCGGATTTTTCATCTTTAAAGCTCATTCGGTAACTATTTCCAATCGATTCCTTTAATCTTCTCAAGTTGTTTGAATTGATTGATTGTGAACCAATCTTTCTCATTTGTTATGTTTTGTGATTCGGTGGGTAAAAGAAGTTTTACCGAAACCTAATTTGATCAATTTTTTATTTCATCTAAAATAGCTTTTAGATTACTGTTTATTTTCATGTATTTGATGATGCTGAGTGGGGCTGGATCATCTCGAAGGAATGGTGGAAGTTCAAGCTCTCAACTAAAAGGCAAAAGACAACAATGGGAATCATGTTCAACTTCTAATTATATGAGGGAGAAGAAAGATTTATCGTTTAATAGTTTTTCTGTTCCAAATGCAATTCATGACAATCTTTGGATTTTGAAAATTTTACTGTTGTGGATGAATTTTAGTATATTTAGAAGCACAAGGATGGCTTTCGATTTTTCTAATCCAGAACCAAAAGTTGTAATGGCATTGATTGCTTAATTTTATCATTATATGAATCGACAAAGTCTAACTTGTTTACATGGATTTGTAGATGGACGTCAATTTAGATTCTAAGTCGATGATATAGCTGATTATTTAGGTGTTTCAAATGAAGGGGATCCTATACACTTAGAAAATGTGACTAAGGATGTTCTTTCTCAAAGGTATGTATCTGCTGCCAAACTAGACGAAGTTGTATTAAAATCCAGAGTGAGATATAGGAATCCAGTAAATGTTAAGGATCTAACTCCAATCGCTTATACATTTTTGCAGATAACGATGACCAATGTGCTACCCCAAAAGGTCACTTGAATGATGTTAGAAGTTTCGGAGTTTATTAGGTTTAGATGTTTGTCAACCGAAAGCAAATTAATCTTTCAGTGTTGATTTGTACTTATATATTTAGGTGCAAGAATCCGGGTAGTTCTGGATTACCTTATGTTTGGATGTTGACATCTATGTTTGTAAAGAAATTGAGTTCTCTTAATCACTATTGTGGTGAAGTAGTGATTCAAATGGTGAACATTACACCAATTGAGCCTCGATCAACTTCTCGAATCAACAAGAGGTTTCAAACAGAGCCTACTTTTCCCAAGAATATTGACAAAGATGATGATACTCGGCATGAAAGGGAAGTGAATGAAGACTAGGATGCTATTGATGCAATTAGGGAATCAAGAATCCGAATCAGATAATGATGTGATATGCATATGAAGGATGTTCCTATAGCCGAAAAGATTTCGTCACAGCCGAATGAGCCTCACAGTCTAGCTGATCACTTTGCTCAGTTGAATTCTTGGCTGGACTTAATGAATGCTCGGTTAATCAGACATGGTAAGCAATTCGGTATGCTTAATAGCCAAATTGGTAATTTCGATGATAGGCTAGTTCGAATGGAGATGAATTAGGAAAGATAAATTCGGGATTTCTGTGTTTCATATTCGATTATCGTGTGTGACCCACCCACCCCAATGAGCAAAAACCAATTTCCTCTTTTTTCTTATATATTGATATAGGAAAAAAGGGAAAAATTTTTTTGCTCATTTAATAACACATGGGTGGACCATATGAGGTAATCGTGATTATTTTATACTCTCATAGATGTAAACATACTTAATTTGTATGCAAAATAATTAACTCAATATTATTTTTTATAAAAAAATATATTAAATATAGCTACCTTTGGTGAGGTTGACTATTTTAAAATTTTCATGCCATTTATACTATTTTCATGATAACCAAACGGTCAAGTGTGTATCATTAAATCCTTCAACCCCCAAGTCATACACTCCCTAAGTAATTAATTCACCAACTACCTATAACTCCATTCTCCTAAGCTTTAGTTTCTAGGATCGTCTAAATCTTCATCTTCCTTTGTCCAAATGAACAAGGCCCACACCACTACGGCTGGACTACGTATGGCCCTTTAGCCATATCCAAGCTCTATTTTTGAGGATCAGATGTCCATAGACCAGTATATAACGGACAATAAGAGATACTTCACTTCTTGTGGTACACTTCATCAATCATTTGTGAAGGATGCGAGAAGGTTATGATGAATATATTATTAATCTTTGTATGTAGAAACTCTAGACGTTTATTTATTTCATAAGCTAATTGAAGGTATTGTTTGCGTCAAATATAGTCTATTGAATTTAAAGCTGTCAGTGTGTTCTTTTCATTGTAGTTAAATGTGAACCAAATGTGGTCCAAGCCACATTAATTTTGGATCCATTGGGTTAGTATGATTGAAATAGAAAATCTATAAAATTTATAAATGGTCATTTACACCAAAAACATTGATCTTCTCTAAAAAGTTATCCTTTTTAAAGTATTATGATGTAACTATGAGATGCAAAATCATTTTATTAATTTTTTATAAATAAACTATTTCTAATTTATAAATAAATATATTTCATTCATTTTCCATCTTTTTCATACTAGCCAAACGAAGCTTAAACTAATATCTAATGGAAATATATTTAATTTGTTCTTAGCACACACTTAAAAGGAAGATGAAATATATTGAAGGCATTTTTTAGATGAATAATGGAGAGGAATATTCAAATATTGAAATTTCTAAAATTTTGAAATATTTGAGTTCGGATCCGACTTTAGAATATTGATGGGTAAATTGATAAGCAACCGATCACTGTGCCTATGTGAAAATCATGGTTAAACAATTCAATCAATAACCAAGCATTGAAGAATTACAAATGATTGGCTAGGGTCTTCAGCAATCGAACGTTTGGATGAAGTTAAAGTTAGTCATTTACCGAACTCATGTTGAAGTCAAACCTCATCATCCAAGTGTTGAACATTGTTATGATGTGACAATAACTCAAAACTCTGTAAGTGCTATCATAAAGAGCAAACAATCAAATTAAGACTCCAAGAATAAAGCATCAAATTAAGTGTTGAAGAATTCGGTTATGCTTTGATCATGACATCGGCAACCAAAAACATGAGGTGCAGGTCAGGAAGAAAACAGTTCAACCTTTGGCTAATAAGACATGAGGTGCTATCGTGAAATTTTTCCAACACAGATTTTTATTGAAAATAATAGTATTTTAACCAATATTTAATTAAATATTAACCACAAAAATAGTTTTAATAACTAATAAAACTCAATCAACCTACTTGAATCAAATATACTTCATCTTAAATATTTACGTGGATTGATATTTAATTAAATATGTACTAAAAGTGGATATAATAACTTGTCTTACATTTAAACTTTTGCTTCAATTACTATTTACGTGGTTCGATCACATGTTATCCACCTTGGCATATATTGCCAAGATTTTGTAACTTCAATTAAAACAAAGAATTTTTGTGAGCTAGAGAGAATATGTAAGAAATGAGTTTTTATTTTTGTTGAATTCACCCCCATCCGATTTTGGAGTCAACTAAAGACTCAGGTCAAGTCACCTACTGCCATTTATTTCCTTCGACTTCAGGAAAAATTCTTGCATATTATTATATGACACACAAGCAAACCATCTCTACTTTGGAGGGCTTTCACATTACTTGATCCTGCTTATCCCACAGGGCAAATTAATCTATACTAAGGCATTGTAATTTGCACCATTATATGACATATTATCGGCTGAAGAAGAAAGCAAGTATTCAAGATGTAAGTAGAAACCAAGCCGCGGTTTGGTGGTAAGACATGACTGTAATATCATCAGCCACGAGTTTCTAGGCAAGTTCAGTTTTAAATTGTGTTTCAGATTTCATCAAGCAATGTCATTGACTTCTGTTGTCCTGTGGTTCTTGCAATTTAAATTAAAAGAGTGGGATGGTCTTGCTAAAGATCTGGAATACTCTGAAAAAGAGACCAATGTATCGTCTTTATCTTTTAAGGTGCCATTGATCTTCAACTCCGTCTTCTTCAAACATAGTTTTCAATATTATATTCTTGTATCGTATCTGTCGGTCTGTTTATCGCATACCTCTTTAAATCTATTACGATACAGGCCTTCATACCATTTTAATTTTGACGCGATTTTTAAATAAAATTATTTTCCAAAACCCAGATTTTTATTGAAAGTAATAGTATTTTAACCAATATTTAATTAAATATTAGCCACAACAATGCTTTAATAACTAATTAAACTCAGTTCAACCTACTTGAATCAAATATACTTCGTACCTGCTACAAGTTTGGTATAATAAACTGTATGATATTTAAACTTATGGTTCAATTACAATTTACCTAGTTCGATCACATGTTATCGACCATGGCATCTATTGCCAAGTTTTGTAACTTCATTTGAAAACAAAGAAATTTCTGTGAGCATTACCCGCATCTGATATTCCATGAAATGAAGCAAAGACTCCATTGACCTGTTACGTGATCGTTACTTCACTCGCTTCATCTGTCCTTGATTGGCGTTTTTGGAGTCAAACTAAAGGCTCAGGTCAAGTCACCTATTGGCCTTAATTTACTTCACCTAGGGGTGCAGATGTTCCGTGTTGGGATTCAAACGGGATCGTACCCATGTATGAACCAAACCCATCTCTACTTTGGATGGCTTTCACATTACTTGTTCCTGCTTATCCCACAGGGCAAATTAATCTATATAAACGCATTGTAATTTGCACCATTATATGACACAAGCAACATTTTTGCTATAATAACTTGTATGTACTACAAGGTTGTAAAGCCCTAGCAAGTCAAATCAGTTTCAAATTTCATTTTTTTACAAGTTAATAGAGTTAATATTATTAGCACTCTCAAATACCATATCAAAAAAATAAAAATAAAGAGGATTAAGGGCTAGTCCACGCCGATAATTGAACTTAAGTCCTTAACCAACAAGAAAAGTTATTTTCTTTAGCATTATATTTCCCAGCCTTATTTTTTTACTTCAACTTAAGACTCGTATGATAAAATTATTTTATTTTGTTGGGTGTGGCCCAATGGGCTATTTTTCAAATGACTTTGGACGTTTGGCCCTAATGAGAGGCGTGCCAGGCCCATTACATAAATAAATAGGCGTTAAAGGCCATTTCAGAGTTTTTGGATAATTGAAACTAGGCCAAGATGTACCGTACAGTGTGGATATTAGACATATATTTCATTTTTGCAAATAACTATCATTGAATAGCCAGATAAGCTATAATAATTTATAATATCTTAGTGATAACTAGAATCCAATTTTAAAGATATATAGACTTCAATTAAATTAATAGATAAATTTGTATAATTTAATGGATTTTTTTATGTTATTGTATTTTGATTGATTCAATCTCTTATTTTTTATGAGAGAGAACAACTTTTAATGCTCCTTGTATTAATAATATTAGATTTGATTCGCGACTTTCAGTTTGATTTAGTGTTAGATTAGACAACATTAATTATAATTAGCTTCGATTAGTCACATATAAATTGAGGCCTATTTATTTTGATCCGTTCTTTCTTACTCATGGCTAGTGGCATTGATAGGGGCATGATAATTAACAATATAAAAATAAAAACGTATCACATTCTTAATAACGAATTTTATGTAAATGCTAGTCAATTCAACAACACGATTACATTAACATTTGCAATTCATTTTTTTTAGAAAAAATAATAATATTATATAAGGAAAGAAACCATATGCCTCACTTACTATTAATAATCCGATTCAATTTCGGTTTAATTTTTTGTTCTCCCCTTAGCTATTTGTGCATAAATTTACGGCCATATAAAGGTTTTTTAAAGTTAATTTATCATGGAAAAAAGGTTGTTGTTCTCCAGCACAGCCATCTTGGCTGTGCTGGAGAACGATCTTAGCCGTTGGATTAGCATCCAACGGCCAAGATAAAAACAAAAAAAGAGGGCGGCGCCGCCGCAAGAGCGACGGCGGAGGGGCGCCCTGATGCCCGGCCACGGCGATGGCCGGGGGGGGGCGGCGGCGGCGACGGGGGACGCGGCGCGGCGGGGTGGCGGGCGGAGGCCGAGGGGCGGCGGCGACAGGGGACGGGGGCGCGGCGCGGCGGGGTGGCGGGCGGAGGCCGAGGGGCGGCGGCGACGGGGACGGGGCGCGGCGCAGCGGGGTGGCGGGCGGGGGCCGAGGGGGGCGCGGCGAGGTGGCGGGCGGGGGCCGAGGGGGGCGCGGCGGGTGGCGGCGGAGGCCGAGGGGGGCGCGGCGGGGCCGAGGGGCGCGGCAGCCGAGGGGCGCGCGGGGTGGCGCGGCGGGGGGGGGCGTCGCGCGGCGGGTGGCGAGCGGGGACCGTGTCGCACGGCGGCGGGCCGGCGGGGAAGAGGCGGGGCGGCTAGATCCGCCGCCCCGTCCCCCGCGGTTACGTCGGCCGGGGTAGCGGCGTAGGCCGGGGTGGCGGCGACGCGGCGGCGACGGCGGGTGGCGGCGACGCGGCGGCCGGCGGCGGCAAAAATTTTTTTTTTTTTGATGGAGAAGGGGGAAATAGGGGGCTTGTTTCAGCCGTTGGATTTGATCCAACGGCTGAAACACTGCAGCACAGCCATCTTGGCTGCAGCATGGCTGTGCTGCAGTACAGCCCCCACCCTCATTTATCATTTGCCAACCCTTTAAATGATCATAAATGTTTTAGTTTAAATAGTATGAAAAAGATATAATAACTTCGTACCTACTACAAGTTTGATATAATAACTTGTCTGATATTTAAACTTTTGCTTCAATTACTATTTTCCTGGTTCGATCACATGTTATCCACCATGGCATCTATTGCCAAGTTTTTGTTACTTCAATTAAAACAAAGAAATTTTTGTGAGCTAGAGAGAATATGTAAGAAATGAGTTTTTTTATTTTTGTTGAATTCATCGTGAAACGAAGCGAAGCGAAGACTCCGTTTTTTGGAGTCAACTGAAGACTCAGGTCAAGTCACCTATTATATGACAAAATTCCTTGACTTTCACCAAGGCAAAATTCTTGCATATTATATGACACACAAGCAAACCCATCTCTACTTTGGAGGGCTTTCACATTACTTGTTCTTGCTTATCCCACAGGGCAAATTAATCTATACCAAGGCATTGCTATTTGCACCATTATATGTCACACAAGCAACATTCTTGCATTTTGAGTGTTTGTGATGGATGATTCTCAAGGCATGGCCAAGCTTTTACTTCTCTACTCCTATCTCGGCCTTTTCACATTGTTTTCAATCAACCAATGCGTCTCCCTGGACTACTATCATCCACCCTGCCTTCCATCCGAAGAAGCAGCTCTAATGAAATTCAAGGAGGGCCTCATCGACCCATCAAATCGCCTCGAGTCTTGGCAGCTTGGATCAGACTGCTGCAGTTGGCGAGGAATCACCTGCGACAACCAAGCCGGGTATGTTATTGCCATGGACTTGCACAGTCCCCAAAATCCTTATGCTAACTTACCATTTGATGAGCATCACAAAGGATGGTTGGCTTCATCTGATGTGAGTTTAGGTGGTAAACTGGGCACATCACTAATGGATTTGAAGAAACTGCAGTTCTTAGATTTGAGACTAAACTCATTTGAAGGGATTAGAATCCCGGAGTTCATAGGTTCGTTGGTAGAGTTGAAGCATTTGGACCTGTCATATGCAGGATTTCACGGGAGAATACCTCCTAACCTTGGGAACTTGTCCAAGCTTGAGCATTTGGATGTTTCTTCACTGGTTCACACCAATGCCGCCCCAAGTTCTTCTGTTGTACAAATTGTTAATGGAGCTCGCACTCCATCGCTAAGTTGCGACAACCTTCAATGGATGACGAATCTTGTTTCGTTGAAAGTCATCCAAATGAATGGGGTGAACCTTTCAGCATTGGGCCATGAGCCCATGCATGTTTTCAGCTCTGTCCCATCATTAGAGGAGTTGGGTTTGTCCTGGTGCTCACTCTCTGCTTCCAAAAACATAACATTCTCCAACTTCACGTCTTTGCAATTTCTTGATCTCAGCTCCAACTACATTGCGTCGGAATTCCCTAGATGGGTAGTTAACCTAACAAGTTTGCAGTACTTGGACCTGTCGTATAACTTGTTTAGAGGTGAATTTAAGTATGGCTTGTCGGACCTTCCATCCTTGCAAGTCATGTATGTGGTTCACAATTTGGTGAAAGTAAATTGTACGAGATTATTTGCGGGAAAATGGAGTAAAATTGCATCCCTAGACATAGATTACTGGACAACTACCAGATAACATTCATAGCTCCACCAAAAGCTTCAAAACATTTTTGGCTTCCAATAATGAAATTAGTGGTTTGATTCCTGTCGTGTTTGGCAGTATGGACAGCTTGGCAACTCTTGATCTTTCGGGTAATAAGCTAAATGGTACAGTACCACAAAACTTGATCGGCTCTCCTCATCTGGGTGCATTAGACCTCAGTGGAAATGATCTATCAGGTGAGATACGTTGGAATTTGCCTAAGGGTAATGCTTTACGATCCCTACTTCTTGCTGAAAATGCTCTATCTGGAGAGTTCCCTCCATGGTTGGAAAATTGTACTCATTTAGAGGTCCTTGTGCTATCAAAGAATAAATTCTCTGGTAAGATTCCACAATGGATCGGTGAAAGCTCTGCATCACTCAAAATATTGGACTTGAGATCCAACAGGTTCACAGGCCAAATTCCTTGGCAACTATGTTATTTATCCTCTTTGCAAGTTCTGAATGTAGCTAGTAATTACTTGAATGGTTCCATCCCCAAGAGTTTTGGTAACTTCAATGCAATGAAGGAGAAGCATACTTTTGGTGAATGGTTCCCCATGAATGATGGATACTACAAGGACAAGTTGACAATGACATTGAGTGGGAAGGAAGAAGAGTATAGTACAATATTGTTTCTTGTAAATTGTATAGATCTTTCCAACAACAATTTCTCAGGAGAGATACCGCAAGCGCTAACAAAGCTGTCTGAATTGCTTGTTCTGAACTTATCTCACAACCAACTGGTAGAACACATTCCTACACAGATTGGTGAAATGAAGCAACTGCTCACTCTTGATTTTTCTCACAACCGTCTTTCAGGTATGCTCCCACAAGGTTTGGCGGCTCTAACTTTTCTCGGTCATTTGAATCTATCATACAACAATTTTTCAGGGCAAATTCCATCAGGGTTCCAGCTCCAAACTCTTGATGATCCATCTATCTATATTGGAAATTCAGAACTTTGTGGGTTCCCATTAAAAAAAAATTGCTCAAACAACACATCTTGGCATTCTCCAAATTCATTGGGATGGAGTTGGAAAGATAACCAAGAGTATGAAGGCCCCTTGGATATGTTTATGGTGTATATCGGTATTGGGGCTGGATTTGGTGCAGGCTTTGGGGCTATTTGTGGCATGCTAGTTCTAAAGACAACTTGGAGAATAGCATTTTTTCGGTTCTTTGATGAAAAAAAGATCAAATGCTTGTTGCCTTTGTGATAAAACTTCCACAAATGTTGAAAAGGATATGGAGACATTGGATACACTAGTAAGAAGGATATAAAGATGTGTCGAATTATTTAGTTTACTTTTATTTCTATATAATTTGCCACAACTATGTGTAATCACTTGTGTGAAACAACTTTGTATTTGTAACATTGGAAGAGTTAGTTTTATAATTATTGTTGTTGGGTTGTCTATTCTATTAATGCTTAATGCTATTAATGTTTAATGCTTGCAACAAGTTTGGTCTATGTATTCTATTAATATATTGTATATTAATGACATCCGGCCAAGTGCGGCTAGATATGATTGTTCTTGGCCAGATCAGTCACCGACAAGGTTTATATATATATACACACACAAACTTATATTTGTAAAAATTAACATACTTTTAATATAAATTAAGATTATGTGTTTTTTTCGTAAAATATAAAGCTGGCCAAATAATCAATAAAGGTACACAAAAAATAAAGAATATTAGACAACTATTATCATAAAAAAATTTTATTAGAATATCAGGGTTTTTAAGATATTATAAAAATGATGTGAAAATATTATCACATGATTAAATAAAAATAATTTAATAAGAAAAATGCACAATAAATAAAATATAGTTTTTTTAAACTTTAATGAGAACAAATGTTTTAAATAAAAATTAGGATTTTTAATAAAATTTTTAGTTAAAAGATGTGAATTTTTTAAAAAAATTTAGATAGAATTATAAAATTTTTAACGAAAAGAAGAGAACGCTTTAAGAAATATTTGAAGAGACGAGAATGCCCTTTTACAAAGGTCGAACATTTCCTCTTCTCGGCATGGAGTCGGTGGTGGAAGGCTTCAATCTCGGTCGGGGAAGCGAAAGCGAACCAAAAGGTTGCATCTTTCGGATGCTGGTCATAGGATTGTGAATTTGTTCTTTTTATGCTTGAAATATCTGTTTGTATAGTGTCAATTTGGCATGTTGAGTAATGTGGTAGTTAATTTAGGCAGATTGTTGAACTGAATGGTGTAAAAATCCGTTGTTTTGTTGTTTTCTTGCATGATGTGCTGATGATGAAGTATACTAATGACGTGTAGTTTCGGTTGATAATATATTTAGCTGGAAGCTTATAGAGCAATGTATTTGTTGTGTATTTTTTAAGTTTGAAAGCATTTTTTATAAGTTCATGAGCTATATTGGACCATGAATTTGTTCTTTTTTTGTTTAATATATCTGTTTGTATGGTGTCAATTTGGTTATTTTAGCTATGTTGTTGTTGTTTTAGGTAGATTATTGACCTAACTGGTGTAATGAATACATTGTTTTGTTGGTTTCTTGGATGGTGTGCTGACAAGAATGACTGCTGGATGAAGTATCCTCATGAATTGTAGTTTCTGTCTGATGATATGTTTGTTTGTTTTCAGACTGCAATGGGGATTTTAAGGAACAAGGTGTCTATATATCCTTTTAAAATTAAGCCTGTTTATGAAGCTTGGATGAGTAAGACCACAGGAAGATGTAAGAAATTAATGAAGGTGATGCCAGGTGTTTTCTTTTACTGTACTTGCTTTTAACATCCAAAGTATATGTGGCTTGTATTTGATTTAAAAAAGACACGAGACTAACTGTTCTAGTTGAAAGAATAAGGATTTGTTGGGGGCGTGACTTTTAAAATGGAGTTGTATGCTAAACTGAACCGCCTTTTGTTTTTCACCTTGCTTACTTTTTAAAGATTAATATTGAAATGTCTCAATCTTGTTGTCTTGCAGAAGAAGTACCTTATTCAGCTAGAGTATGCTCTTTTTCTTCTTTCATTGGGAAACATCTCCGAAGCTTAGGATATCATCAAATTGTACGTCTGAAATACATGTCTGTTTTTATTTTCCTAGAAATATGAGAGTCATTGGATGTTTAAATGGACATGATGGCAATGTGGTGGTTGAAATGGACACTTTTTGTAGCTTTGGAATCAGATGAATCATAATACACATATTTTGGATGAAAGACCGTAATGCTTATATTTTATTATTAATCTCGATTTTGTAGTCAAAAAGTCATGCAATACTTGGCAATTTATAGATAATGAAGCCAATTGAACTTTCTACCTATATTGACGCGTGGAAGATTATTGGGAACTCTAAATTTACTCGTTTAATTGAAGTTTTGAATAGAGGTGAAATCAAATGATAAGTCTGTGAATGAGAAATTCCCATCTTCAATTCTGAAGTTCCAGTTAAAAATGTGGTTAGCACTTGCGTCTACATTTTTGTTTTGTTGCTCAAGAACATAACTGACTAGACTGATGTCGCTTCACGACCGCAGAAAGTAAAAGAACATCAGCTCAGTTAAAAATATGAAACTAATATTTGTGCCTACCCATTCTGCTTTGACCACCATTTTTATCTTAAGCAGGAACTTCAGCTGTTACATTTTAATAAAGTTTCCCTTTTCTTCTTTTTTCAGCTTAGTCCTTGATTCCGAGTCTGGATCTGATCCTCTTGTAAATTTAGTGGCTGGACTTATCTGTTATCAGCTGTGGTATCAGGGCATTCCAAAGGGAATGCAGCTTACGGATTCAGCAACACAAACACAGATTGCGACTGAGAAATCTGGTTTTCAACAAGGTCAAAATATAAGACTTGAAATTTTCCCATCTTCATACTTTTGTGATACAGAGAATTCTTACAAAACGAAAACAATTGATCAACGTGTCTCTGATGGATCTATTGGCAATGAAAGAAAGAAATCCATGGAAGTTTATAACAGGGTGCCAGACCACCCACAAGTTCTGCCAGCTGGAGGATTGTACATGAAGGATCAAGCTTATTTGAGCATTAACAATGTTATGTTAGCCGAATTGGAGAAAATAGATGGTTTCCTACCTTTTCCACTGGGTGAGTTGCTACTTTTCATTAATTAAATCTTTAATTTGTAAATTGTTTAATTTTAGAGTGCATGCCTTTATGGACACCTAGATATCACCTGATTTGGGAGAAATAAAAAAAAGTATTTATTTAACTATTTTGGATATCTTTTCTGGTCAAGGAATTGGGATTATATTAAATAACCTATTCTTTCTTCTGTGAAAGGAATGATGACTAGGACATGAAGGTTGTCAAATCATAAACCCAATTGAATGCTCTATTCAATAATAATATATCAAGATTTCCTTTCTTGTCTTTTTTGTCCATGCACAATATTTGAGTGACCTATAATCTGATACCTTGTAACATACCCTCTATGAACTATATCTAGATGTATGATTTTGTTTGCTTTGCAATCTTGGTTTGAATGACATTTTTTAAAATACTCTCTCTTTAGGTTAAACTTTTCGACCTTGATGGTTATTTTATATATTTTTTTCACAATGCTTTACATTGACAGCTGTCACGGGGTTGATTTAGAGCCCAATATTTTTGCCCTAAAACCTGTCCCGTGCAGCGTATTCCCCTCCTGGGAACACCAGCCTACTACTGCCATGTAGCCTTGTACCGCTATATATAGCGGCACGCCGAATCGACACCATGCCCAACTGCCCAGCGCTAGTGTCGGCAGCCAATACTGATCCTCAATCACAACAATACACGCACACTCGCCAAGTTCATAGTATGTCACGCCACAAGTACCGATCACCCAACCTCGGCACACACAATAATTACGGGAATCCACCTAACCTTTATTTCAACTCTATGAACAAAGGAAATTACAAACAATCTCTCACCAGACCACTTGCAAGTTGTGGACATACAACCCCACGACCTTGCCTCTCTACACTCTCTCAAGAGGCCGTGAGAACAATGAGCCTCTCTACTCAAATTAGTCCTCACACACAACCCCAAATCAATCCCCCCAGATCAACTTATTTTACATGCAAATCTCTCAACTAGAAAGCAAGTAAGTTGTAACACGACAAAGACGTGTACCTGATCCTAAAGGCAGAGTCGTCGACCACCACCTTGCAGTCGTCCTCCCTTGTGGTTCCAATCCGAACTCCATGAATTGGCTGCAACAACCCCAAGCGGTCTCTTTGCATGATCCAGGCTACTCTCCTCCACAAAGAGTGCACACCGTCTCCTCTCACGTCGTGCTCTTCTGTATTTCACATAAAGGCCGTCCCTTTATATAAAACACATCCCCATATTTTGTGGCTATCAGATTAACTCACAAAGATCTCCAAAATATCTCACACTGTCCAAGTTCGGTCATGTCTATCCACACGCCAGCCCCATATCTCCAAAGACTGTGTGAATATTCTCTTCAAGTTAATCTTCACCAATTATCCCTCATTGGCTCATGGAAGATCATGATCTTCCCCAAGATTTCATCCATGTCTATCAGCAATTCCTAGAACAACCAACTCCTTGGATGCACATCTGCTGCATGGTCGAACCCTACGGTTCCACCCCAACCCACTTTCGATTAACGTCAACCACCGACGCCCAGCCATGTGCGCACACCCCATGCCGCACCATGGTGCACCGCTGCAATACCCAGCAACCTCAATGCTCCTATCGGGATGGCGCTGTTTTGATCGCTAGTGCCCATGCACCATGCCCGTGCTCTGCCGCTACTTGGATCAGTAGCGCCCATGTACCATGCATGCGCGCTGCCGCTATTCTGGTGCTACCTGGCTTGGCACTGCAGCATGCACATACTGCTCCATTCCTCGGCACTGCTCACTACCAAATACCGACCCAATTCTTGGCACACTTGATCACAGCATCTGCATGCTCAGCACTTCAACCTTGCATTGCCGCTGCTTGTCGCGCACATGCTCAGCACCCGGCATCAGTACGCTCGGTCATTGCTTGTAACCTTGCTCCGCCAATGCTCGGCACTTGCTCGATCATAATTGCTGGTCAAGCCGCTACACCAAACCCATCCTGAGGTTTCCATGGCGCCATGCAATGCTACGCTCGGTACTCCTTACCGAGCCATATGCCACTACATGCTTTCCAGTACATGCTTTCCAGCACCAGTCACCGGCACATCATGCACCCTAGGTTGTTCCTTGCCTGCAACTATAACATAGGTTAGTACTTGGTAAGTTGTTTCACCACCTGGATAGCACCGACTACCAGTCTTGGACGCGGGATGACAACGGACAACCACCAAACCCTAGCACTCCTGGGCACCCCACGGTTACTCCCGTAACAACAGCCTTGTTGGATGTAATCCTAGTGTGTTGGGTTCTATTTTAGTTGACTAGCCTTATACACCCTGATCTAATTGTGTAAGCTAAATGCTGGTCTTATTTATTTAAAGTACAAGGAAGGAATCTTGTGTGAATCACCGTTGCAAGCTGTGAAGAAAACATTTTACAAGAGAACTATTTTTTTCAAACAGGAGGAACTTCCTTCAATCTTTTAAAATGGAAATTCAACTTTCATTTATTTATTTTTCTTTACGCTGAAGGGTGGGACATAAACTTATTCCCAATCTAGTTAGCGTCATCAATGTATATCATAGATACATGTCACCAATTAAACGAGGGCACAAATAAAGAGCATTATCTGAATGCAATGAACTACTTACAAGTTGCTACTTACACTAGTCTGCCATTATTGCCAGTGTTAGTCCCTATTGTTCAGGTATTAAATTTCTTACAGGTTACCTATTGTCTGTTCATTGTGTGGGCTCTAAGCTGTGTTTGAAGGCATTGAAAATGTTCAGGTTTTTGCTGGATCTAATTTCGTGGAAAAAAGTTTCAAGAAAGAAGATATCTAAATTTTATTTTCTGAAGATTGTGTAAACTATAGTTACTAACAGAAAAACAAGGATATATATCATCTATGTTATTGCTGATATCTTAACCTGACCTTTTTATCTGGTTGAATGATGAACCATCTTGTGCTTCTTGACTTCGATATATTTGTTTTGTCCTCTTTATTGATTTTTATTATGCTTTATGGAGTTTTCTTTCAGCTCTTGTTGATTGGTGGCCAAGTTGAAGAAACACTAATTGAGCTCAAGAACTTTTGCTACAGTTCAAATGCTATATTACCCAATAGGTAATGGTGGTCTAAACCTTCTCTTAGTTGATTTAGAAATTTATTTTTGTGCTATCATGTTTCTGAAGTCGTTTTAGCTAGCAGAACATTTTTTCATTGATGGTTTTGTTTAACTTAGACTCCTGATTATGTTATTCGATAGTTCTGCCATCCTTATACAAAGCACCATGCGGATTAGAGAATCATCTCCAAGCTAATGAATTATGTAGCTAGTAAACATGGTTTAGTTCAAGTTGTAGGTACTATGGTGTACCAATCAAAGATGGTTGAACATCAAAGAGTTTGTTTTATGATCTGCCACTTACTCTTTTAGCTAGATTAATGAGTTCTTGACACCATTGTTACACCTACTAAAAACACGTACGGGTGTTTGGTTGCGTTGTTTGGAGCCTTTTTGTTTGGAAAAATATAAAATTATGACAATATTGGATAAATAAGGTGTCTGGTTGAATGTTGGTAAAATATAAAATTATGGAGGCATTCTTCCTCGATTATCAGAGAATTACAAAATGAAAAAAGGAAACCTCATTTTCTTTTGGTAACGCTAAACCAGAATTCCATATATAGCTGCAACTTGACAAACATTATTTTATAAGATTTGCAAAACTTTTTATTTGTAACAAAAAGAATTTGTGGTAAATTTCTTGAGATTTCATTCAAAATTTTCAATTGCAACAAACGCCCTACTGAAAATGCACCTGTGTGCTGAAAGATTGGAATTTTACCGGGAATTTCTGCTTCATAGTTTTACAATGGAATTGGCTTTACAAGATGATAATTTCCATGGGCTTTTATCATGGTTGTGGTTGTAAAAATAAACAAAAATCGTCGAAGGGATTGTCGCCCTCCTTGAATCAAGTCAAGGCTACTATATAAACTACTTCCATAACACAATTTTCATTTCTCTTATAAGTTCAAAGTTACATCTATAATATTTATTTATGCTAAAACCTAACTGACACTAAACCAAATGGGCTTGACTGCCGTACAATAAAACACTCAACACTTAATTACCCAATACTTAAGAACGAGACTTATTATTATTCAATTCATGCCCTGTGAGCCTATTTATTCATATCTAATATTGTATCCCCCTTAAATTAAACTTCTTGTCAAGGTCTAAACTTAGTAAAGCACTAAGAGAACACAAAAGTTTGCAACTTTCGGATGCTGGTCATAGGCGGAGGTTGATGAGGCTACTGAAGTGGAAGGCTGCTGGCCTCGTGCCGTGCACGTTGGAGGGACGAATAAGGGTGCTCAACATGGAGATGCTTGGAACAAGTATTGGATAAGGGTTGTTTGAGGCCATGAAATTTTTTGTTCCGTTTATTTTGATGTATTTATCTGTTTGTATGGGATCAATTTTGCATCTTTAGTTGGAAGGTTATATGTTTGTTGTGCTTTTTCTTTTTTTCTGTTATTTTGAATGCATTTTTCTTTTAAAAGTTTAATGTTCTATATCGGATTATGAATTTGTTCCTTTTATGCTTGAAATATCTGTTTGTATAGTGTCAATTTGGCATGTTGAGCAATGTGGTTGTTGATTTAGGCAGATTATTGTATTGAATAGTGTAAAAAATTGTTGTTTTATTGGTTTCTTGCATGATGTGCTGATGATGAAGTGTACTTATGACATATAGTTTCTGTTTGATGATATATTTAGGTGGAAGCTTATAGATCAATGTATTTGTTGTGTATTTCTTTTAAGTTTGAATGCATTTTTTTAGTTCATGAGCGACATTGGACCATGAATTTGTTTCTTTTTGTATGGTGTCAATTTTGTTATTTTAGCGATATCGTTGTTGTTTGGGTAGGTTATTGACCTAAATGTTGTAATGAATACATTGTTTTGTTGGTTTCTTGGATGGTGTGCTGACAAGAATGACTTCTGGGTGAAGTATCCTCATGAATTGTAGTTTCTGTGTGATGATATGTTTGTTTGTTTTCAGGCTGCAACGGAGATATTGAGTCAAATGAACAAGGAGTCCATATATCCCTTTAAAATTAAGTGTGTTTGTGAAGCTTGGATGAGTAAGACCATTGGAAGATCGAAGAAATTAATGAAGGTGATGCCAGGTGTTTTCTTTTACTGTACCTGCTTGTAACATTCAAATTATATGTGGCTTGTATTTGATTTAAAAACGACACGAGACTAACTGTTCTAGTTGAAAGAATAAGGATTTGTTGGGGGCGTGACTTTTATAATGGAGTTGTATGCTCCTAGTAATCAACTAGCTAAACTGAATAGCCTTTTGTTTTTCTCCTTGCTTACTTTTTAAAGATTAATACTGAAATGTCTCATTCTTGTTGTATTGCAGAAGAAGTACCTTATTCAGCTAGAGTATGTTCTTTTTCTTCGTTCATTGGGAAATATCTCTGAAACCGATGATAGCATCAAAATGTACGTCTGAAATGTGATGTCTGTTTTTATTTCTCTAGAAATATGAGGGTGATTGGTTGTTTAAATGGATGATGGAGATGTGGTGGTTGAAATGAACATTTTTGAAGCTTTGGAATCAGATGAATCATAATGCACATATTTTGGATGAAAAGCAATAATGCTTATATTTTCTTATTAATCTAGATTTTGTTGTCAAAAAGTCATGCAATATTTGGCAATGTATAGATAATGAAGTGAATTGAACTTTCTACCTATATTGACACGTGGAAGATTATTGGGAACACTAAATTTACTCGTTTAATTGAAGTTTTGAATAGAGATGAAGTCAAATGGTAAGTCAGTGAATGAGAAATGTTTGTGGTTATGACCACCAATGAGGTATAGATTATAGGAGGGGGATTTCAAACTGTAGAAATTTTGTAGGGGGAGCGTTGTAAAATGCAGCCTTGATAAATTTGTTAAAAACAGGTTCCTTTAGTGGGAACATTGGGAAAGAGGTGGAATTTATCCTCCCTTCTGTCCAAATTCTATAAATGACATTGAAGTTATCCTTTGAAGAGTTAGATGATTAGTTCCAATGAGAAGAATTTCGAGAACATAACTGACAAGACTGATGTTGCTTTACGACGGCAGAAAGTAAAAGATCATCAGTTCAGTTAAAAATATGAAATTATTATTTTGTGCCTACCCATTCTGCTTTGATCACCATTTTTTATCTTAAGCAGGAACTTCAGCTGTTACATTTTAATAAAGTTTCCCTTTTCTTCTTTTTTCAGCTTAGTCCTTGATTCCGAGTCTGGATCTGATCCTCTTGTAAATTTAGTGGCTGGACTTATCTGTTATCAGCTGTGGTATCAGGGTATTCCAAAGGGAATGGAGCTTACGGATTCAGCAACACAAACACAGATTGCGATTGAGAAATCTGGTTTTCAACAAGGTCAAAACATAAGACTTGAAATTTTCCCATCTTCATACTTTTGTGATACAGAGAATTCTTACAAAACGAAAACAATTGATCAACGTGTTTCTGATGGATCTATTGGCAATGAAAGAAAGAAATCCTTGGAAGTTTATAACAGGGCGGCAGACCACCCCAAGTTCTGCCAGCTGGAGGATTTTACATGAAGAATCATGCTAATTTGATCATTGAAAATGTTATGTTATCCTTTTCCACTGGGTGAGCTGATCATTTTAGAGTGCATGCCATTGTGGGCATGATGCTTTTTTACCAATATATCACATTATTTGGGAGAAATTAAAAAAGTAATTATTTAACTCCTCTGGATATCTTTTTCCGGTCAGGGAACTGGGATTAATGAATAATATATAACTTCTTTATTCGGTGAAAGGAATGATGACCAGGACATGAAGGTTGTACTTTGGTCTGCTGCTTCAGTATTCCTATGGCAAATCATAAACCCAATTGAATGCTTTATTGAATAATAATATATCAAGATTTTCTTTCTTGTCTTTCTCGTCCATGCACAATATTTTAGTGATGTATAATCTGATTACCTTGTAACATACCCTCTATGAACTATATCTAGCTGTACAATTTTGTTTGCGTTGCAATCTTGATTTGAATGGCATTTTCTTAAAAACCTGTCTCTTTAAGGTTAAACTTTTTAACCTCGATGGTTATTTTATATATTTTTTTCGCAATGTTTTACATTGACAGCCTTGTTGGATGCAATCCTAGTGTTTTGGGTTCTATTTTAGTTGACTAGCCTCATACACACTGATCTAATTGTATAAGCTAAATGCAGGTCTTATTTGTTTAAAGTACAAGCAAGGAATCTTGTGAAATCACCGTTGCAAGCTGCGAAGAAGACATTTTACAAGAGAACTTTTTTCAAACTAGAAGAACTTCCTTCAATCTTTTAAAATGGAAATTCAACTTTCATTTATTTATTTTTTCTTTACGCTGAAGGGTGAAACATAAACTTATTCCCAATCCAGTTAGCGTCATCAATGTATATCATAGATAAGTGTCACCAATTAAACGAGGGCACAAATAAAGAGCATTATCTGAATGCAATGAACTACTTACAAGTTGCTACTTACACTAGTCTGCCATTATTGCCAGTGTTAGTCCCTATTGTTCAGGTATTAAATTTCTTACAGGTTACCTATTGTCTGTTATATCCAGAATTTTATTGATTTGTATTTTTTTCATTGTGTGGGCTCTAAGCTGTGTTTGAAGGCATTGAAAATGTTCAGGTTTTTGCTGGATCTAATTTCGTGGAAAAAAGTTTCAAGAAGGAAGATATCTAAATTTTATTTTCTGAAGATTGTGTAAACTATAGTTACTAACAGAAAACAGGGATATATATCATCTATGTTATTACTGATATCTTAAGACAACCTTTTTATCTGGTTGAATGATGAACCATCTTGTGCTTCTTGACTTCGATATATTTGTTTTGTCCACTTTATTATTTTTTATTATGTTTTATGGAGTTTTCTTTCAGCTCTTGTTGCTTGGTGGTCAAGTTGAAGAAACACTAATTGAGCTCAAGGCCTTTAGCTACATTTCAAATGCTGTATTACCCAAAAGCTAATGGTGGTCTAAACCTTCTCTTACTTGAGTTAGAAATTTATTTATTTTTGTGCTATCATGTTTTTGAAGTCGTTTTAACTAGCAAAACTTATTTTTGTTGATGGTTTTGTTTAACTTTGACTCCTGCTTATGTTATTCGATAGTTCTGCTATCCTTATACAGAAAACCATGCGGATTAGAGAACCATCTCCATGCTAATGAATTATGTAGCTAGTAAATAGGGGTTAGTTCAAGTTGTAGGTACTATGAAGCACCAATCATAGATGGTCGAACATCAAAGAGTTTGTTTTATGATATGCTACTAACTCTTTTTTAAGCTGGATTAATAAGTTTTTGACACCATTGTTACGCCCACTAAAAACACTTATGGGGTGTTTAGTTGCATTATTTGGAGCCTTTTTGTTGGAAAAAAATATAAAATTGTGACAATATTGGATAAATAAAGAGTCTGGTTGAATGTTGGCAAAATATAAAGTTATGGAGGTATCCTTCCTCGAATATCAGAGAATTACAAAACTTAAAAGAGGAAACCTTATTTTCTTTTGGTAACGCTCAACCAGAATTCCATATATAGTTGCAACTTGACAAACATTATTTTACAAGATTTGCAAAATTTTTTAATTGTAACAAAAATAAATTTGTGGCAAATTTCTTAAGATTTCATTCAAAATTTTTAATTGCAACCAAACGCCCTATTGAAAATGAACCTATGTGTTATATTTTGTTCGAATTTTGTGAGGAATTTCCACTTCATAGTTTTACAATAGCATTGGCTTTACAAGATGATAATTTCCAAGCACTTTTATTATTGTTGTGGTTGTAAAAGTAAATAAAAATAGTCGAAGGGATTGTCGTCCTCCTTGAAACAAGTCAAGGCTACTATATAAACTACTACCATAACATAGTTGTCATTTCTCTTATAAGTTCAAAGTTACACTTATAATATTTATTTATGCTAAAACCCTAATTGACTCTAAACCAAATGTGCCCGACTACCATACAATAAAACCCTCAACACTTAATTACCTAATACTTAAGAACAAGACTTATTATTACTCAATTCACACCCTGTGAGCCTATTTATTCATATTTAATATTGTATCTCCCTTAAATTAAACTTCTTGTCAAGGTCTAGACTTAGTAAAGCACTAAGAGAACACAAAAGTTGCAATTAAACTTCTTGTCAAGGCCTTTCATCACTATCTACCAATCTCAAAAAACGAACAATTGGCTCAATTATTTTATACACAAATTCCATCTTCTTCTAAAAATGTGCACTTAAGACAATATTTTCAGCTGCTATTCCATCCTCATCTTTTGCAAACTTCGATGATGAATACATTTTAGAAACAAACAGCTTTTTCAGTGCCTGCTTATGTTCTAGGAAACTAGCAATCGTCAAAAAGTGAGTAGCAAATCGAGTAGCCCCAGGTCTCACCAATTCATACCCATTTGTGAAATTATTTCTTATAAGAACCAACAACCATGAGTGGTTGTATATTAGTTTGGTGACTTTTTGTGCATTCATAATGCATGTTTCAACTTTCTTAATTTTTGTAAAGTCCTTAAGCATCAAGTTTATACAATGGGCAGCACACGGAGTCCAAAATAAATGTGGTCTCTTATGTTCTAGCATCTTCCCGGCACCTTTGTATGCCAAAGCGTTATCAGTAATGACCTGCACAACATTTTCCTCTCCAACTTCTTCTACTACTTTGTCCAATAAACTAAACAAATACGTAGCATTCTTTTTATCTAAAGCATCAACTGATCCAAGGAAATACATTCCTCTGGGGCAATAAACTAGAAAGTTAATCAAAGTTCTACCGGATTGATTGGTCCACCCGTCAGACATAATAGAACAGCCTGTTGTCTTCCAAGATACTTTTATATCCTCTAAGCTAGCATTTATGGAAGCCACTTCAGTAGTAAGAAGATTACCGGACAAAGAATTTCTGCCCGAAGGTTTGATCCCTTGATTACCGTATTTACCTGCCACATCAATCATTTTCTGAAAGTAAGGCGAGTCTACAACATGGAAAGGAATGACACAGTGATAGAAGAATCGAACAATGGCTGTATGCAATTGCTCTTTTGCTTTCTTTTCTATTGCCGTAGAAATTCTCATTTGACCTGATGTATACTTCTTCTCACTTTCAACAATAGGTGCCTTCCTCTTCCCAGTAGACTTAGAGCACCCAACACTTTGCTCCAGAACTTCCATCTCTTCCATATCTGAGTCATTCAAACCATATGAGCATATTTCTTCTCTAATCCTTTCTTTTTCTTTTTTAGCTTTTTCCACATTTTTGAAATACTCTTTCATTTTTTGTGCATCTACTTCAGGAACTTTCTTACAAGCAGCAACATTTCCTTTGACTCCAGCAATATGTTGCTTGAAGCGATATACCCTTGCACTTATGGTTTTTGCAAAAGTTAAAGATTACTTGCTTTTTAGATGCATCAACTGATCTGTCATATTCCCATCCAAAATCCATCTTCCCTGTGACTTATCTGATATGAGATCTGTAATATAAAAACACTCGCACCCGACATATAGCAAATCAAATGAATTTTAAACTTGAATCAACCAAATTGCACAACATACAATTGCAAATTTTTGATCGAATTTGTGAACAACATACAATTTCAAATAATTGCATACAATTGTGAACAACATATAATTTTCTTCCTCTAGATCACACATAGAATATTCTCATAAAGAGGGCATTTGAAAAGCAACATTACCAAAAAGCAAGAAGCCTGAACTCAAGTGAGATTGGAACGAATTCACTTGGTGTTGCACCCTTAACAGTTGAGATCGAGACAACTCGGTGAGCAGTTTTTATTAGGTCAGCAACAAGCATACTTACAATCCTCGAAATGAAAAGTGAACCATAAATCAGAGATTTGCAAACGTCCGTTAAATAAAGATCGAGATTTGCACAACACAACAATTTGCACATCACACAATCAATCTTCCCTGTGACAATTTGCACAGCTCAAGCAATTTGGACGCATGAACAAAATGAAAAAATTCCCACAGCTCAAGCAATTTGGACGCATGAACAAAATTGTGTTGTGCAAATTTGCATAGCACAAGCCATATTTGCACAGCAATAGCATTTGAAAAAAATTTTGCACAACACAACACAATTTTTGCACAAAAAAATTTGACATATGAATTTGCACAGCACATGCAATTTGTGAAAAATTTGACCTACGAATTTGCACAGCACATACACATTTGCACAGCATATTTCATAAAATTTGACATATGAATTTGATCATGAATCCCAAATCAACAATGAAAAAATTTGTGAAGCCTAGCCAACAATTTGCACATCTGGTCGGAGCTGAGGTGAATTTGTGAAGCCTAGCCAACAATTTGCACAGCCAAAAAATTTGTGAAGCCTAGCCAACAATTTGCACAGCCAAAAATTTGTGAAGCATAGCCAATAATTTGCAGATTCAATTTCAACAAAAAATCTAACTTTACACGAATCGGTCGGAGCTGAGGTTGGTGGCCCGGTCGGCGGCCTGGTCAGCGGCGAGTCTTGCGTCCACTGCGCTGTCGGCCGGCCACATTTCGGAGGCGAGGTTGCGAGGGCAAAGGCGAGGTCGGCAGCCCGGTCGTCGACGAGTCTCGCGTCCACTGCGCTGTCGGCCGGCCACACGTCGAAGGCGTGGTCGGCAGCCCGATCGGAGCTGAGGTCGGAGTCGAGGAAGCACAGCGGAGGGCGGAGGGCGGAAGCGCAGCAGCGGAGGGCGGAAGCACGGCGGCAGAGGGGGAGACGGGTTAACGTTAGGTTTTTAAAATCAAAATTCCAATTTTGGCCATGCTTAAATAATTTAATAAATATCATACCTATGGTATTTTAGTAATCTATCGAAAAAACCGATTCTTCCCGATTTACCCCGATTTCGAATCATAGTTAACTCGGTCGGAATCGGGGTAAGTCGGCTGAGTTAGATGCCGATTCGGGGCCGACCAATTCGGCCCCAAAATCGGATCGGCACGCTGCCGATCGGATTCAAATCGGCCGATTCCACTCGGCATCGACCAATTCGTGCATCACTGGTTGCAAGAACTATGATGCACCAATGAAAGATGGTTCAAGCATCAAAGAGTTTGTTTTATGATCTGCCACTAACTCTTTTTTTAGCTGGATTAATAAGTTTCTGGCACGATTGTTATGGCTACTAAAAACACTTATGGGGTGTTTAGTTGAGTTGTTTGGAGCCATATTATTTGAAAAAATATATAATTATGATAATATTGGATAAATATGGTGTCTGGTTGAATGTTTGCAAAATATAAAGTAATGGAGGCATTCTTCACAGAATCATAAAATTAGAAAAAGTAAACCTCATTTTCTTTTGGTAACGCTCAACCATAATTCCATATGTAGTTGCAACTTGACAAACATTGTTTTGTAACATCTGCAAAAAATTTTAAACGCAACAATAAAGAATTTGTGGCAAATTTCATGAAATTTCATTCAAAATTTTCAATTGCAACCAAACGTCCAGCTGAAAATGCACTTGTGTGCTAAAAGTTTCAAATTTTACCAGGAATTTCCACTTCATAGTTTTACAATAGCATTAGCTTTATAAGATGATAATTTCCGTGGGTTTTTATCATGGTTGTGGTTGTAAAAGTAAATAAAAATCATCCAAGGGATTGTCAACCTCCTTGAAACAAGTCAAGGCTACTATAGAAACTACTACCATAACACAGTTTTCATTTCTCTTATAAGTTCAAAGTTACATCTATAATATTTATTTATACTAAAACCCTAACTGACACTCAACCAAATGGGCCTAACTACCATACAATAAAACAATGAGCACTTAATTACCAAATACCTAAGAACAAGACTTATTAGTATTCAATTCACGCCCTGCAAGCTTATTTATTCATATCTAATATTCTATCCCCCTTAAATTAAACTTCTTGTCAAGGTCTAAAGATTGATGGTGGTTGTAGAAGTTCAATTGAATTCAAATTAACAGAATTATGTACCTAATCTAATTATAAGCAAGAAGACATACCTAGTTATTAAATCAGAGGTGAGTAAAGTACCCCGTTACATAATTTCTAAAATATGCAAATGTCCAATGGTTAAAGAACAAAGTCATTTGGAAATTATCTTTTTACCCATAGATTAGATCATAGTGTGTCACAGTTTGAGAGTGACGTTAGAAAATTTGTTCTTACATAACCTTTTTCAGACAGTTTTTGGCAGTATGCAAGGAGAGAAGATGGTGGTAGTCACCCACCACTCTTTGTAACTACCTCATTCAAATTCAGATTTTAAATATACCAATGGAAAGCAACATAAGGCTTAAGAATTGTGAAAAAATAAATAAACAACCCCATATTGTGAATAATCATCAATGAAAATGAAGAAATATATCTTTCCGTTAAACACCCTCACATTCATTGGTCCATTGATGTTAGAATGAACAATTTTATATGTGCATAAAACACTTTATGCCTTACTAAAAAGACTTTCAAGTGTTATTTCCTGCTAGACAATATTTATATATTGGTAAATTGATGTTAGCTAGTTGACTTATAAAACCATCTTTTGCTAAACAATTCATTCGTTCTTTACCAATGTCTTAAACGCGAATGTCAAGTACTTGCATCAATGATTGGTTTGATGGATGCCATTGAAACAGACAACAGCTTATCAGTGGTCATGTTGTGGCGGGGATCCGCCACATATTAGAAAAACTACAAATAGTATTAGAAAATATCATTCATTTAGAATTAGGCTTGATTTTGAAAATCTAAAGCAACATATTAATAAAAATTAAAAAATTTTAACAAGGATTTGTCACATGTGTTTTAACAATTTTACAATATTATTATTCTTTTTCACAACAAAATATAAATAATATTTTAAAAGTATTAAGAGTAATCTTATAAGATTGTGCTTTGTGCAGGGCCATGACTAGTATCTGTGCATGTCCTGGGTTACTTTCTGTTGTGATTCTGAAAAGGTGCTTTATTTTGTAGGTTAAGAGCTAGTCTTTTGGAGTGTTTTGGCTCTATCAACCTGCCAGCACTTACAGCTTCCTACGAGTATATTTTGGAGAAGGATCCCACTGACAGAAAATCACTTTTATAACTTATATGCTTGCTCAAGAATGGTGCTTAATTTTTTATTTCATGCTTTTTAAATGTTTTGACCTTGGTATTTTGGGAAATAAACTACTATTAATACCATGGACAAGCCTAAGTTCTTGTCGTGCTAGGGAGGTATAAAAGTATCTGTTCATAAATATGATAGCATTACATCTAGATGTTACTTTTGCAGCTCATGACATATGGGAGGAATTTGCAATTTGCTTTCTGAATCTCCAGACAAGGAATTCTCTTTTTAAGGATCAGATGTACACAGCATCAATCATTTGTGAAGGATGCGAGAAGGTTATGGAAGCTTCGATGTAAATGGTGGTCACAACGCCATTTCAGTGAGAAGGCTTGCTTGGAAGAACTGCAAAAAGGTATGTTTAATTCTCTGCTCCTCTTTCTTGTGGTGGTTTCTAAAATTTCTACGGCTTAAAATATGATAGAGATATATAGCTCCCAATCTTCATTATCTTCATCTTTCACATAATCCCGAAATTGGAGTTCGAGATATAGATCTCGCTAAACAACTCTATTTCATCATAAGCCATGATGCTTGAGTTTTTGTTTGGTGACTTTCTATACATCTAAATCTAACGTGAGCTTGTATATAGCTCACAATCATCATTATCTTGATCTTTCACGTAATCCCGACATTGGAATTCGAGAAATAGATCTCGCTAAACAACTCTTTGTCATCATAAACCATGATTCTTGAGTTTTTGTTTGGTGACTTTCTATACATCTAAATCTAACGGGAGCTCGTACATGTCTTTTCATGCTTCATATAAAATTGAGAAGTTATTTTGTAAATTGAGCTGAGACTTCGATGTTGTGATGTGCCTCAAAATTAGGCGACTTGGAACTTATTACTTCAAGGCAGCATCTGCAGTTCATATTTTTGAACCAAAGTTCTACTATGTCCAAAATGTATATACTAATTCAAGGATGGCTCAAACAGAGAAAATTTTGTTACCGGACAAACATTTTGAGAACTCCACTAAATTGGCAAGACATCTAAGTAGACATGGTAAATTATAGGAGCAGAAGCATTGCCAAGAGGAAAAATTTTCTTAACTTTGTTAAATGTTCTCCTTATGAAGTTCCTTGAGAGGCAGTTCTTCGCTTCCGAAAAGGAGCAGTGAACTTCTTATGCCAGAAAGATTTTACAGAGAACTATAATGCAGAGAAAATTGAATGTTTCAGAGCGCATGGAAAAATGTTTAGCTCTTTAAGAGATGATGGGACCAGGTCAACTAACAGCTCTTGCATTTTTCGAAGCAAAAGGCTTATGACGATTATATTAAGCTTTGTACACAGAAACTCTAGATATTTATTTATTTCATAAGCTAATCAAAAGTATTGTTGGTCGCAAATATATTGCATTTAATTTAAAGCCTGTGGTTTTTTGTCAAGGTGTGTTCTTTTTGTCATAGCTAAATGTGGACCAAATGTGGGTACAATACAACTAAGCCATATTAATCTAGATTCTGTTTGGTTAGAAAGAAAGAAATGAAAAATTTATGAAATTTATAAATGGTAATTTATACCAAAGGCATTGATCTTCTCTAAGAAGTTATCCGTTTTTAAAGTATTTTGTGGTAAGATGTTAGTAATACTTCCATCTTACATAAGCCACTTTGAATTTTTTTCCATCTTAAGATTTCGGTCATGCTTCCAAAGATCGTTCGGATAAAGGATTGAAGAATTACAAATGATTAGCTAGGGTCTTCAGCAACCAAACGTTTGGATGAAATTAAATCTAGCCATTGGCCGAACTCATGTTAAAGTCAAACCTCATCATTCCAAGCATGTGGAAAGGAGAGAAGTACTTGGGTATAAATAGATGGATTGAGTGATAGTAATGAAAAAAATGAAAAAAAGGAGAATAGAGATTTGGAGAAGAACAAGGGATTTAACGAAACTTGTCTAATTTGGTCCAAAATCAAAGCTAAGGGAGTTGATGGTGCAAAGTGTGCAATTTTGAATGTGATTATATTATAAAGATCAAAGCTTTGTGGCTTGTGATAAATTGTTGTAAACTCCAAGTGTATTTGGAGTAGGAGAGTGTATCTTAACCAAAGGGAGGATATTGATTGAAGGTGAGTTGGTTTGTCTAGCTTCAGTAGTGTTGCTTCAAGTTGTTGAAGTGTGTTTGGCTAGTTGCCTTGACTCGTGGAGAATTGTAAAGAAATTAGTTTGCCTTGGTGGAGAGTTTGTAGAAAAATAAGTTTGTGCTTGTAGGTCTATAATAATTTTGCCATAGTAAATTTAGAAGGTCTACCCATCTAAAAGACTTGAAAGGGATAGGAGGCATGATTAGGAGTTCCGAACCTCTTTAGAATTTTTTTGTACCTTCGTATCTGTTTTCTCTATCATCCCCTTGTCTATTTTGTATAAATTGGTGTACTTGCTTATTTGTGCATATTAACTGTTTCAGCGTGTTTTTCTTGCAAAACACTTATGTTTGACAAGTTTATTTTCGTAATTTGTATAAGTTATTTAATTCAAAGTCATTTACTTGTATTGTTTGACATTATTTGCCAACACTTGTTAAGGTTTTTGAATTGATATTTTGTGCATTATTGCACATCATATGTTTGTTAAAATTTCACATTGATTATTTTGTTCATTATTTCACAATCTATTGGTAGTCTTACGATATGTGACAAACTAATTTGTTTGTTAGAGTTTCATGATCTTGTTAGTCAATATTTACACTAAGGCCCAACAATAAAAATTACTTTCCTTGAATTACATTGTGGATAAAATCCTCTAGTTTAAGTGAAATAACTGATTGGAAATCACCACCATTCATAGTTAAACCACAAAATTGTCACAGTTACCGATCTATAAAGACAGTTGCATTAGAATTAATTCGCAAAACCATTACTTCTCTAGACTGTTGGGCATATATTTATAGAGAGTAAACAGATGGCAATTGCCGAATAAATTGTGACATCATTTGGCTAATGACCATTCAATAAATGATTAAGATCCTTTAACCAATGACAAGGTCAATCCAAAGTAATTTCTCGAGCAAATATCAAAGCCCTTCTAAAATGGTTCAAATCATCACTTGGCCCCCGTATTTAAAAAAAACATCACTTAACAACCTTCAAAACTAAAACTGTCAGATGAATAAAATCAATGATAACAACGTGGACTTGCTACCGGTTAATGGATGATGTGGCAAGTCACATCAAAAAATGAAATTAATTAAAATTAAATAAAAATACAAAATAAAAACATAATAGCTAAATAAAAAGTTGTCATAAATAATAAAACCTTTTATTTTACTTAACTTCCTATTATAAATCTATTTTCAACCCACATGTTAGAAAAATAGCAAAAATATTTCGTCTCACATACGAGCTAAAAAATGACCTTGATGACAAATTAAATAAAATAATAATTTTTCTAATTATTATATATTTTATTTTACTACATCTATTTTATTTCATGTAATTATTTCATTCTATATATTAATAAATTTTGATTATTTTAATATTGAATAATTTTATTATCTAATGTGACTTTTCTAAGAATACCTATAGAACTTACAATGACGTCCAAAAACATGAATTTGACTTCTGAATATGCAACAGGTGCAATTTTTTATTTTCATTATTTATTTATTTATTTGAGCAATTGGTGCAATTGATGTGCCATCAATTGAAAAATTAGGTTTCGACCCGGTCCTATTACTACATTTATGTTTAGCTCATATCCACTACTTGCGACTTTCACTAGTTGCCCAAGTTGTGCGACAAATGGCCCACTACAGACCCAAGAGTTTGTACATTCAAAGCCATACAATCATACACTAATCAATAAGGCTGAACTAGAATTTGATGAAAGTAACTTAATTTGAAACTAAAATATAGGAGAACCCATGAGTCTCTTCACATCAACCTTATGGAAGAACTGTTCTTTGGCAAGTTTCCTAATGTTCTTGAGATTATCTGTCAGATTAACATCTCCTCTTTCCAATGCCTTGTCTTAGTAATACATCACATCATCGATAGCCAAGTACTCAACACTGTGCTTCAAAACTTGCTCTGATTTTTCATCTTCAAACTCATACACCTTCTCTAACTCTTCTCCCGCTAAATCAATATTGAAACCTTGGCCATTCACCGTCACCTAGTTCTGCAACATGTAAGCCTTTCCATGCATCTCATCAACAACCTTCTTCAATCTGGACCTCTGAACCTCAAGATCAGACACCAGCATGGTAGCAATCGTGCCCCTTCTTTTCAATTCTTTCTGTCAATACCCATACTTTTCCATCTCCCTTCCAACTTCTGATTGTGAGTTGACTATATCTTGGTGCAATTTCCCAAGTTGTTGCCTTTCCAGGGAGGTATAAAAGTGATCGGCTCATCAATATGATAGCATTACCTCTAGATGCTACTTTTGCGGCCCATGACATATGGGAGGAATTTGCAACTTGCTTTCTGAATCTCCGGACTGAGAATTCCTTTAAAAACTTCGATGCAAGTGGTTGTCACAGTGCCATTTCAGTGAGAAGGCTTAATTGGAAGAATTGCAAAAAAGGTATCCCTACTTCTCTGCTCCTCTTTCTTGTGGTGGTTTCTGAAAGTTCTACAGCTTAAAATGTAATAGAGTTATCTTCATACTCGAAATTGGAGTTCTAGGTATAGATCTCACTGAACAATTCTATTTCATCATAAGCCATGATGCTCGAGTCTTTGTTTGGGAACTTTCTATACATCTAAATCTAACACGAGCTTGTATATAGCTCACAATCATCGTTATCTTCTTGTTTCATGTAATCCCGAAATTGGAGTTCGAGATATAGATCTCGCTAAACAACTCTTTGTCATCATAAACTATGATTCTTGAGTTTTTGTTTGGTGACTTTCTATACATCTAAATCTAATGGGAACCTGTACATATCTTTTCATGCTTCATATAAAATTGAGAAGTTCTTTTGTAAATTGAGCTGAGACTTCGATGTTGTGATGTGCCTCTTATTTTGCCCTATTGCAACTGGTGACTTGGAACTAGTTACTTTCAAGGCAGCATCTGCAGTTCATATTTTTGAACCAAAGTTCTACTATGTCCAAAATGTATATACTACTTCAAGGATGGTTCAAACAGAGAAAATTTCGTTATTGGACGAACATCTTGAGAACTCCACAAATTTGGCAAGATATCTACGGAGACATGGTAAATTTTTTCCTAACCGGTAGTACGTAACGAGAGTATGATGATTTTTTTAACCTTTTTTATTTTTATTTTTATGGGAATTTAAAAGGTTTCATTTAAAAAAAGAAATTGATTGATCTATAAAATTTTATTTTAATTGCATGGATTCAAAATTCAAGGCCTATACCCTTTGAGTTTGAGTATTAGATTCAAGAAGGAGAAAAAGAAAAAAAATCCATAAAAATTATCTATAAAGCTCATAGACGAGATTAGATTATGATTAATTATCTAATAAAACCCCTATTTAATTCACGGATTGTTGTCTAATTCATGGCCTGTATACGATGTTTCCTATGCATACACTTGGGCCCTATTAAGTTTCATGCTAATATCGAATGAAAGGGTTTAAAAAGGAAAGAGAATGTGTCGGTGTGAAAGGGTCCCTCCCCCTTCTCCCCTCCCACAATGATATCTATAAATTTATATTATTTTATTATACTAATGATTGGACCGAATTTGTTCAACCCGAATCTTAAACTAAACCTTAGGGCCCGGCCCGACCCAACCTGCTACATTTGTGCGCTCTCCTTGGAGAAGCCATTGGGCTCTTTTAATGCACCTAGGAAAAACCCTATTATTAAAGGTTCTCACATTGGCTCCCCCAAGGGAGCCCAATAATTTATTAGGAATAAACAATGTTTGGAAATTTAAAAATTTAAAAATAAAATAAAAATAATGATAAAAAATGAAATAAATAATAAAAATAAATTCAAACAGAGCAACATAATTTTTTTAAAAAATAATGTAAAAAAATCAAGTCCACCCTAGCCCAACTTTGTAACCCTAAAAATCAAATGCAAAGCCGTCCTAAGCAAAAAGAAGCCCAAGTCCATCAAAAAAATAATGGAGATAGTTTTATGTAGTGTTGGTGACAATTTTTGGTAAAATATGTTGGTGAATAGTACCATTCCATTCCCCTCTCCTTCCGCTTCACAAGGCAACAACAAGAAGAAAAGTTAACGGACAACAGCTCAAAAAAAAAAAAAAGAAGTTATTTGCCCATTTTTAACCTTTACTCCCTTTCCACCTCCTTAACTTTCCCACTTTCTCACTCAAACCCATGTTTAGGGATATTTATGACTTTGATTATAAAAATATCATTGAATTATGAAGCTATGATAAAACACGTTGAATCGTGAATAATACATCTTTTTACTATGTGCAGGAAATACTATCTCTTGTTTCTGCAATTGAAAGAATTAATTGCCAAGTTGGTCTAGATCAAATAAAAAATGTTCAAGTTTCCCACAGGGTACATCCCGCCTTCTCCATGCCTAAAATTTATCTGTTGTTAAGTAAAAACTGTTAATTGTGTGTGTCTGTTCAACTTGTGTTTTGTTCTACACTATGTTAGGAGGGAAATTCAATGAATTATGACATACTAAAGGAAACCATTTAGGATATTCAAAGTTCTCTCAAGGGAGAGGAGCATATTCACTTCTCAATTGTTGTAATATCAGACAGAGAATGGCTTGCTGGAGGTGGTCTTTTTTTCTGTTACAATTACTTCTGTTTAGGATGGTGGAAACTTCTGATGAAAGAATGTTAAAGCAACATTTTCCTGTCTCATCTTCAGAGCCATCTAAAGCTGATAAGCAATCGGCATATTCAATTTAGCTAGATGAAAGTATCTGCAACCAAAATGGCATTAAAGTGAGTTGCATTTCCCTTTTGGTCTGTCATAAAATGATTTGGTGGACACATCTGAGTAAATATCAAAAACTACTTTTTAATACATTATGTTTATTTGGTAAGTAGTTGATCTGGTATGATCTGCAAGTTCCAAGCAGAGGTTGAAAATGCATTCATTATTGTAGTTGGAGCTGCTTGAGAATTGAATGATTCTCGCCAAAAAATTTTCTACTGCTTTAGTCAAAATATGCAAATATTGAGTCCAGAGATAAGTTTCCTAGTCAAAACAAGCTATTTTATCTTTTGAGTGTCTCTGAGTTTTGATATCTATTGCAGGTGGAAAACCCAGTTGCTGAAACGGTGGACACAAAGTTGGGAAACAAGTAATATATTATTGTTTTTTGAACAATGCCAACTTATAAAATAAGGCATTCTGGAATTTTTGTTTCCACGATTCAAATATTCACCTTTTGAGGTGAAAGACTAAGTGATCTTTACTTGCAGATTTCTTCGATAAGGCCGTCATTGACATATGTCGGTGCTGGAGAATTATGAGCCTCGTGACAGGTCAAGGTTCGACGAGTTGGCATTCTATACTTTCTTCCAGTAGCTCTTGTTTGACCAAAACTATTTTTTGGCAATGTGAACTTGTGAATATAACAGTTACTGAAACTGAGTTGAGACACAGCTCTTTGATAGCATGAAGCTCCCGCCTAGATCACAATTCTAATGCCAACTACCATGGGCACAATATACTAGAGGGGTTAAGGGTCAAGTCGCACTCCTAACCTCCAGTAAATAGGGTATCCTTTAGCCACTTAGTATATAGAGGCCTGCGGAGAATACACGCAAATTACAGTACCAAACAGATAATAATAGAGCTCACTGGTGGTTCCGAAGAAATATGCTTTATTCATTAACAACAGAAACTAACAAAGCCCTAACGTCATATCAATTATAACCTTCATCTTTTGCACAAACTTACCCACTACCCACTGCTACAGCTACTATGATGTTTTGCCCATCCACCAACTTAAGCAAGATAATTATGTGAAACCTATTGAGAATCAACAGAACGTATCATGATCGTACTTCTCCCAGGTCTTCCAAAGAGGATGACAATGTGGAATCCATCTTGTTCCCATCCTTCCTCCGAGCTTTCATACTTTTCCCAAATTTATCCTTTTTTAATATGTACATAATTGAGCCATTAGCTGTTTCATGCCTCTCCAAGGGCCTGCCCCTTCCACAGCATCACAACTTAGAGCAATCTGCTATGCAGGACAAGTACTTGTCTTGCCCTGCATCAATCATTATCCCTTTCCTTAAAAACCTAAACAAAAAACCTAGGAGCAAGGTTTTCCCCCCTTCTATTTCATTTTAATTAGTTAGTTATGCACAAAGAAGACTTTGAAGTTAATTAGTTTTAAGTCAAATTAAAACAAAAGGATAAAGCACCAATGTGTTTTAAAAAATTAATCAGTAATCAATTAGAAGATTAAATCATGTTTGAGTCTGAAATGTAATAATCTAGCTTAAAAAATTTCCTAATATTACTAATAGTAAAAGAAAGACGCTCAACTAAAACCCACAAACAATCTGTTAGAATACACTAAAATAAGACAACAATTTACAATAAGACTTGCACCAAGAATAGGAGTTGACAATAAATAAGCTTTATATTATCTTCATTAATTGAAGGATAAGACTCTCTTCATCTTTAGGAGGTATGATAGCTGCTCTTAGAACGTATGCCGAAGCAGACAACTTTGACATTTCTTGGAAAAAAAACTTCAACATCCAATAATAAAAATAGAAAATGAATATAAAAGGTTCAGTGAAAATGTTCTAAATAACTTCAAATGCGCACCGAGCCCCAATAGCAAATCAGCATTTACTTAGCTTTCAATCACTAAGTTTTTCTTTCATTAATTAACGTTTGCAATGTGAACAATAAGTAAAACCAACTGCAAAGCAGCATATAATACCATCCTACGACCAGGGGCTATCGTAACCACGCATCTGCAAAGATGCAAAGCACATAACACAAAAATCTCTACATTACTTGTAAAGAAATGAGACACTAGCAGGCATCTGTTGCAAGTAACTTCAAACAATATATATTGCACATCCTAGCAATTAAAGGACAACAGAAATTACCGCTATTTTTGTAGTCTTAAACCTAGATGCCCATCAGACACCTCCACATTTTCTTTCATTGTTACCTCTAACTGAGCACTAGGTTACGGTAGTGCACCTTCAATGACTAACTAGTTCTAGTACAGAGGTGTAACAGCATTTTCTCTATTTCACATGCTAATGTTCTCTAGGGAAAAAATTGAAATAAATAATGTGAGCAGGAAAGCATCCATAAGATGTGAACAAAGAGGAAAAGGGAGCCCATGCAATAAGGGTAAGAACTTTTTTATCAGTGATATTGAACAATGGAAGCTAACCCCGGAGAAAGAACTATTTAATTGTGAGAGAATGAAAGTTTGGCAGGTTCCATGCAATAAAGATCTCTTTCACCCAAACAGACATCACCATCAATATCTATTTAGCCCCAACGGATACACAATGCAGAAACAATGCATGATAACAAAGTTGCCGTTCCACTCTATGGAGGTGAAGATATTAACTGAGCAAATTTCTACAGCAGGGAATCAACATAACAAGGAAAAATCACGGACTTTGGTATGTATAAGATAAATTCATCATCCTATGAAAAACCATACCAAACTATGTAAATGGCGATGAAACAAAATAAAACAGCAAATTTCTACACCACAGATTCAACAACATATCAATAGAAACAACATAACAAAAAAAAATCATGAAGTGTGATGTCTATTGGGTAAAAATCATAAATGAGAGTAAAAAAATAAACTTCCAATAGCTAGAATGTGATAAACTATGAAAAACCCTGAAGAAACCAATCATGAACACATTCTACGCCAGTGGTGTTAATAATTAAGTAAATTTCCATTCCCCATGAAATCACCATTACATGCAATTTTGTATCTTTTAAGTAAAAATCGTAACAAGAAAGCAAAAACGATATATCCCATCAAGAAACCAAATCGTGAACACTTTCCCAACCCCAAAATATGTAAATGATGATGAATAGAAAAAGGCAAATTTCTACACCAGACAACAAAATCAACATAAAAAGTAAGAAATAGAAATAAAAAAACGAATTTTCTAGCTGTCTAGCAGCTATCATCCCTGTAAAACCCATTCCTCGAGTCAGGGTTTTATACTCGTGAACCAATCGGTTTAGCCGTCAGTCCAAGTAGAGTCAGTTTCAGATCACGTGCGCCGAGTCGAGGCTGGCCGTGTGTTATGAGCCATGAAGGTCAAATGTACCCGAGTGTATGATGATAACGTCAATAATACAACAGGAAAATAAGTTATCAGAATATACGACAGCATGGTAGATTTTTTTATTTCATGCATTAGACCGTAGAAATTAGAATTAGGCTATTTAGTGTGTTAGCATGTGTTAGATAGGATTTTGGGGAGGTTAGTAGGTTTTAGAACATGTTATTTTATTTTATTGAGCATATTTTATTTTATAGAGTTAGGAACGAGTCAAGTTTTATTTATGAAATTGCCCCCGACCCTTTTCTTTTCTTTCCCAATCTTCTCCTCCAAACACCCCGACCACTTCCTCCCTTCTCTCCCTCCCCTTCACGTTTCCTCTCACAGCCACCCACTGCCACCACTGCCTTGCATGTGTCGCCGCTAGCCACCAACTATGGCGACGACCTCCTACGATCCTCCCTAACCCTTCACTCATCCTTCCTGAGCCTTCCGCGACCTAGACAACCACATGCACAGTGACCCATGCAAAAAACAGGATTGCCGCTTGCATGCACTATCGCTGGCAACTAGCGCCATTGCTAGCCAATCGTGCACCACCGTTGGCAACACCGTCAGCCCCCTAGCCAACCTCAACCTCCCATAGCCCTTCTCCCATCTCCCTAGCCAACACCACCTCTTAGCAGCCCTCACCTTAGTCGGCCACAACCATAGCCATTGCCGGTGACCAGTGGCACTCCGGCCACCTCAAGCCACCCTCCCCCTGCCAATTTCGCTCGTGGGACAGCAACCACAACCGCTGTCTTCCTTCTCACGGCATCGGCAACTGCGACTATCGCCACCATCACCGACTTAGGTATACAATTTAATTTTTACTTCATTTTATATGATTGATCATCGTTAGCATGTGCATCATTGTGCTTATATTCATAACTTTGATTTGTGTGCTGATTTTAGGATCTTGAAATTTATTGCTTGTTATTGTGAATGCTTATGTTGTTGTAATTATGAAAAATATTTGATTTGTTAATTAAAAATACGTGCTTGTCAATATTTGCTGTTAATTAATGTTAGATAATTAGACTCGTAAATTATACATCTAGTTCTAATTATTAATTTGTCATAATTAAGTATTAGTCTGATTATAAAAAATTATGATCTTTATTTAGTTAATTGATATGTTTAATTATATATTAACAAATTTGTGTTGTGGATGACATGGTCACCTAGGAATATAGATTCATATGACATGATTATTAGGATTTGTTTGGATTGATCAGAATAAACATGATTGTCCTAGTGTTGTTTGATTTATCTATCATGTCATTCATGAATCATATGGGTGTACATGAACTTTAGAATTTAGTCATGTTTGTGTCGGTTCGATGTAAAAGCTCACCACATAGGCTTGATACCCGTTTGGAGCTTCTACCAAGTCTGTTTAGGACTCGTACTCTTGTTTGTTGATCTTTTCTATTGTTGCTTTTGATTGTATGTTGTAGGACATGTTAAGTAGTTGATTTATCGAACCCCACTTATCATGGGCCATTTTAACGAACTAGTTTCCGAGATTAATAACCCTCGAGGATGAGCTCCCTCGAGTCTGATTTTGAAAATAAGATCCACCGCAAGTTGCTTTGGGGGCCTAAAATATTAAATCCCTTCCTAGGCCTATATATCATTTTATCGAGTTTTCAGTGAAATGAGAGATGGTGAAACCGACTCTCACATAGCATGAGCATGTGTACGTGTTAGTCACAACGGGGTCTAGATTAATAAGAGGGCTGTCTCATTCCCGAGGGATCCTGACAACCTGCATTTTGAGTTCCTCGCACCCGGAGAAATGTGGAGTTTATGGGTACTATTTAATACAGCGCACGTCAAAACATGTGCTTCAAAGGGTAGTAAAGGTGATTGATTACCTGAGAGTTCTCAGCCTTTGTGCTCGGGGCTGGGAAATATATGGAGGATTGAAGAGGGTTTAGGATTTACTAGTAGTCCCGAGGTATCAGAAGAAAATGAGAAAATGTTGAGAGAGGCATCAGACCAATTTGTTTGAGATGTCATCCAAATTATAGCTCGATGGCTCCTTGGTAATTACCCTTATGAGAGTTCTCATGAAGTATATGCATTTTTTTTCATGATTGAAAAGTTTGATATTAGTTATTTTTTGGACCAGTGACAATCGCTACTGACGATTTTCTATTATATATGTAGGTGAGCATCAGGCACAACATGATATGCCAGACTTGGCGAATGAGTAGTAACATCTTTGCACACACACATGCCTGATGGTAGGAAGCTTTATTGTGATGTTGGTGAATGTGTAAAATTTTTGATGAAATATGTTGATGATGTTTAATGCTTGGTTAACTTGTTTCGTGAATGAAATTGGTAAACTTGAAGTTAGTACACTTCCGACCATGTGAAGGTGAATAGTAGGTGGTTTAGGACCCGGTCAGGGATCATGATTTGGAATTGTTATGATGTTAACAGAATGTGATATATCCTGCTATTTCTTTTATATATATATATATAAAAGAAATAGCAGGATATAATGATGGACAGGGTCGTTTCCTTGTTACACTTGTAGAGAAAACTCATGTCTGTTTATGTACAAGATTTTTATAATATTTAATCAATTGGAGTGTGATTTTTCATCATCATATCATCCTCTGCTAGGTTGTGCATTTCATATATTCATTGTGGTAGTCTTTTCATCTTATGATACTTAGAGTAGTTCTCTTCTGCTTAAGTTCAGGTTAACCAAATTAATCAAATTGAGAATCTGTTTGGTTCCCATAACATTTCCAGTTTGGTTAATAGCAAACCGGATTTGGGGTGTTACAATCCCCTTCCCTACTCGTGCCCTGTCCTCTTTTTCGTGACAAAATCATTCAAAAGCTGTTTCTCTCTTGTGATCAGATTAATCATTCAAAAGCTGTTTCTCTCTTGTGATCAGATTAATCATTCAAAAGCTATTTCTCTCTTGTGATCAGATTATCCTATCTATGCGCATGTGATTGATTGTAAAACGTATTGTGAGTGGGAGAAGCTGCTGGGTTTTACCCATAGGAACCAAATTTTGCACGATTTTATAGCAAATATAGGCTTGATCTGATCATGAAAGTGGGAATTAAACAAAAATACAAAACAATTGTGTACTCGACTAATCATTTGTGAACATCCCTAGTAAAGAGTAACACGAAAGTAAAAGATGTTATATCCTATCAAGACACCAAATCGAGAGCACATTCCCACCACCAACCTATCAAGCTATGTATGTAAATGTAAATGTAAATGATGATGACCAATATATATATATATATATACATATACATATACATATATATATATATATATATATATATATATATATATATATCAAATTTCTACACCACAGCTTACTTACATGATCAACCAAACAAGGTAAGGGGGAAGGGGAAAGAAGTTGATTCAATCACCTGTCTGGCGGCCAAAACACAGCCGGCGGCCACGGCGTTGGCAATTTGGCAGGTGCACTTCATCACGAGCACGGGGAGGGCCAGGGCATTGTTCCTCCACACATCCTCTTGGAAAGCCTGCTGCAAGTTTGCCACAAACGCGGTCTGCGCGCTCCACTCCTCCACAGCCATGTTGGCCACTGTAGCTCAATCATCAGCTCCAACAGCCAGAGCAGGTCCTTCACCTTGCTCACCGCAATGTGCAAGTTCAACCGCTGGATCACCTCCGTCTCCTCATGGTCCCCCCGTAGCTCCGGCCTGGAGTACCTCTCCATCGACTCCCTCACCGTCTTCAAGCTCCCGGTGAACGCCCGGTCGAACACCCGGCGGACCACCTCCCTGGAGGAGAAGTACTGCACCATCTTGGCCGCGAAGGACTTGACCTTGTGGGAGCCGATGGAGTCACAGATGAGGTCGTGCAGCATCTTCTCCGGGAAGGAGGACAGGGCAGGGGAGAGGCGGGCGAGGAGGCCAGCGGAGTCCGACGGGGGAGGAGCGGGGTGAGGGAGACCACGGCCTCCTCCTCCTTCGACTAGGGGACAGCCTCGAGGAATCGGACCCATTCGCGGACAAGGTCGTCGAAAAGGAGGAGACCACGGCCTCCTCCTCCTTCGACTAGGGCAACAGGGAGGGCGGCTATGGCGGCGGCGGCGGCGGCAGGGGTCGCGATCTCGTCTGAGAAGTTGCCAGCGTAGAGGAGGAGGAGGCCGTCTGTAAATCTAAGTTAATAGTTGAACCGGCAAAAAATCGTAATAATAACGTCTTCGACCACACTTTAACCCCACCGTTTGTAAATCTAAGTGAAGTTTAAAATTGTAAGAAACAATTAGCCTTAGTAAAATAGCTTATTTTCATTATCTTATTGGCATTATATCTTATTATCGACATGCGTTTAATCGGACCAAGGAAAATAATCATTGTCTTATATGCATTACTAGCTTAGACGTACGCATTTAGGCAATATTTTTGAATTTTTATTTAAAATAAAATTTAAAATATATAATATTAAAAATACAAAAAAATTATCTTTTAAATAAAGTATGATAAATAAATACATAATAATTTTACAATTTAATAACTTAATAAAAAATACAATTATTAATTAAAAATTCAGCAAAACTAATATTTACATTAAAGGCCAATATAAATTGTCTTGCACCAAAAACATTTAAGCTTTTAAATGACCCTCAACTTTTAATCACCAAAATTATACCTATAGTGTTATGTAATTAAATAAAGTTGTACATTAATTGTTTTATTATTTTCAATATGCAATATATTTTAATTTAATAAATATAAAATACTTTGAAACGCAAACATCACTAATTATTTAATTTTAAACATAATTTTTCCAAATATTTTAAAAAATATATTGCTTATTGAAATCAATTTAAAATTATCAACAAATAAAAATTGTCTAAAGAAATTTTAAAATTAAATATTAAATATTAATATATACTTAGTTTAAAATGTTTGTTTTAAACAATTAAAAATAAATATTGACTAAAGCGAATAGTTTGGACAAGTAGAAGATAAAAGTAAACTTTTGAGTGATTAAAAAGTGAGTTGAAGATAGAAAAAATTATTAGGAGGTAAGTAAAGAGTCAGAAAGTTAAGGAGATTAGTTAAAGAAATTATTATGAGGTGAGTTAAAGAGTTGGTAAAGTAAAGAGATTCATTAGAGAGTTAAAGAGATGTGAAGATTACCCACATGTTAGAAAACTGAAATGCAATGGGACCGAAAAAATAGGTATAGGGATTAATTAGAGAGTTAAAAGAGATGAGGATTAACCACATGTTAGAAAAAGCTGAAATGCGACGAGAGCCGAAAAAAATGCTAGTATATCTTATTGGTAGGGATTTAATCAAAACCATGGACAATTCCTCATTCAGTGTAAGACCCAATTAATTAGTATTGAGATATACACAGATAGCACCTATTAATTGTTGAATTTTTAAAATTAACATTAAAAGCACTCAGTGAGTGTTGAAATGCAAATTTTAATTGATCTTCCAGCAACCCATATTGCAGATTGCCACTCATCTAACCAATTCGCTCACAAACAAAATATGTTTAACTTAGTTCAGCTTAAACTCGTACTTATTATTCATTACTGAAGCAAATAAGTATATTTGACTAAATTTATTAATTTGATGAACTATTCAAAAATAGAATTGGACAAAAGAATTGGATACAAGTTGAATACAAAACAACAAAGTACCAATAGACTAGGCTTTGCTTGATTGAGACCTCTACTTAATTGAATTACGTGCAAATATAAATCGAAAATTTTCATTTGGATCAAACATGGTTAAGGCAAATAATACTAATGTATTAAGTGTAAATAGCATCCATGGTTGCAGCTGCTATTATGGGAAATAACATGGAAGGAGAAGAGCATATCTGTCCCCTCAAAAACAGATCCAAGCCAAGAAGGATTGGTTTATTAAAGGATTGAAAGCATTACGCTACTCAATAATTCTTAGCCTCGTAGAATTCTTAGGATGATCACAATGGGAAAATGAGACTAATATTCAATTACCTATCGTAAAAATTCACAGAACACTTGAAATAGACTCAAGATGGCAAAGAGCTTACTCAAATGCTATATGCACACCAATTCAAGAACTTGTTAGGAAGGCCATACCCTCAAACTCTAGCAAAATGTGTGTATCACTTTTTGAGCAAAACTAGCTTTCAAATAATACGATCCAGCTTCACCATATTTTCACTGTGGATAAAGAGATAGAATGGCAACTCTTCACACATTTACTCCTCAACAAACTTGATCTTCTTTGGAGCGGGTAAGGCACTGCCCTGTATCAACCAAGATACAGAAGTTAATATTGATACCAAAGCTATTTAGGTAATACTGGACAGTAAAATAACCAAGCTTACAAAAGAAAATTATGATTTGATAACAAGAAAGTCATTAAGCGGATGTGAAACAGCTTGATTATTGACAGCACTTTGGAACCAAATTACTAACCTTAAAAACAAAAAGCTAGTAGCTAGCAATTGAATTTCAAGAAAAAGAAGTCTAAAAAATCTAGACCCAACAATTGAAATTGAAACATTACCTGACCACTTCAATTGAAATTGAAACATTACCTAGCCAATTCCTTACTCATTTGAATTGGTTTAGCCTTTGTGGGTATTTGAGATTCATGAAATGTATCTTCATAAAGAAGGGTAACTTCATGGCGTTTTCTATCCCAAAAAGCACTAGAAAGTTCGCTACATAAATCATTTTCAAATAATTTTTTAATATGATTAATTTTATCTATAGTTTCTTTAGATACTAATCTTTTCTCTAAAGTTAAACTTCTAACTTCTCCTTGTAAAAAAATTGTATGTTTATTCTTTTGAAATGAATTTTCTTTCAAATTTGATATTAATGTTTTATGTGCAAGAAATTCTAAATTAAAAGTAATTTCCTTACCTTTGAATCTAGTATGGATTCCGGTATCATCAATAGTAAAGTGTTCAATAATTGCAGTAAAGAGATTTCCTAGAATCACTTCCGTTCCTGCATTTTGAACTAATATGAAAGTTAAGTATAAACATGTATTATTTATACAAACAATTGCATGAGGTAATTTATACTTAATTTTTAATCTTTGATTATTTGCAGTAGAGAAAGCTTGTTTAGTTTTCTTATAATAACGAGTAGGAATTAATCCTTCTCGGATTATATTTCTATCAGCTCTAGTATCAACCAAATCTAGGGTTTCTAATGTAAATTTCTTATCAAGAATTATTTTAATTTTCAATATATATTTCCTAGAAACAGTTTGTTCAATAACATTTAAATAATCTTGAGTCTGAGAAGTTTCACCAACCAGAAACTCTGAATCTTCAAAGATTTTCAAATCTTCATCATGATTAGATTCATTATCTTTATTACCATTTATTAATTCTATTACTTCTACCCGTTTTCTTAATTTTACTACTTCTAATTTTAGTATAAATATTTCATGACAAAGGTCTTGTAATGTAATAGGTTTTTCTTTTTCATTCTATCTAAAATCTCTGTCATAGAATAAGAAGGATGAACTATAGCTTCCATTTTAGGTTCTAATTTCTTTTCTCTAGTAGAAGCTATAACTTTTTCTATTAAAGCCCTTTGTTGGTTTTTATCTCGAATATTATCAATTATATCTAGTAATAATGATTCTTGTGCATTAACTAATTAATACTTAAGTTATTTAATCCATTATAAGTATCATAAATATCATTACATTCACAATCAGAAGATGCAGAACTAGAATTTCTATCTGAATAATCTGATTCATCTATTTCTAGAGCTTCATACTCCTATGTGTCACTTTGATCTTCTAATAAAGAAAATAGACTTTCTTTTTCTTCAACATGAATATTTAATTTTTAAATTATTTTCCTTAATTTACATTGATTCCTTGTATGTCCAGACCAACCAGACTGACCACGGTCCCAACATACAACTGGTCGTTTTACTAGGTTTCTTTTGAGTTTTCTTGGTTATTTTTTCACCTTTATCTTAAATTTCCTTTTTAACCATAGGTTTTGGTCTCCTTCTTATAAAGGGTTTTTTATTATTAAATTTTTTTAATTTAGGTGGAATAATTGGGGAAACTTGGGTTCCAAATTGTTTACAAAATTCACCCAATTTTTTCTTTCCTAATAATTTTTGTTTTTTGAGCTGGTTTTTAAGATTTAAGTCATCACATATGTTTAAACCTTCTGTTACTAACTCACTATTTAATTTACCAAAAGTAAAAGATCCATATAGTATCGTTCTATTATTTTGATTTATTAATTTAGTTCTAACTCTTTCTACAAATAAAAGAGGTAATCCAGCTAAAAATCTTTCTTTGCAAAAATCTGAACTAGAGTCATCTCTTTGGAATAATAAAGTTAAAAAAGTATCCTTATACCATCTATAATGAGTTAGTGAAGGACATTTTAAACTCATTATTAATTCATGTGTTCTTTCTTTTAAGGTATTAGGGTATTCTAGAAAGTGATGTAATATTATTAGTATTAAAATATGATCTGCATCTTGTATTATTTGATTCGTATTAGGATCTAACTTTGTAGCTCCTAATATCTCAATTTTTGGACAGGTTGAAGGTGATGATCCCACCAACCTTGTAATATACTAGAAAATCCGGCAGCAATAAATTCAGCTATTTGTTTATCACTGTTGTTCGCAGCTTTACAAATTGTACAATACATTAACATATTATGTAATGTAGTAAGTATTTGATATTCTGATTGACCATCTATGTTCCATTAATAAATGGACTTATCATAAGATAATCCAGAATTCATAATATTTTCTTCAAATAGAATTGAAGCACGTGTAAGCCTTTGATAATAAAGTCTACCTTTAGGAAGAGATTGAGTTTGAAAAAGTCTAGTCATTTCATTTTTTTCAGAAGAAAACGGATTCATTATTTTTTCTATATTATCGGTTTCACTTACCATTTTAATAGATTCAGTGATTTTTAAACCACTTAATCTTTTAGTTAATTGATCTAAGAATTCTTCATTCTTAGGACTTCTAGTATTAAATTTTTTTGCTGATGTTATAGGAGGTTTTATTAATACTGAGGTAATATTATTATTAACCTTATTTTCTACAATCTTATCTTTTCCCTTATCTCTAGGTAACCATTTATCTTCTAGTTAGGAAAGATGAGTTGCTAAGGTTTGTAAATGAAGATGAGTGCAATTATTTTGTTTAACTACTACAACTATATCCTCATTCATTTTTTTACTATAGTTACGTAAGAAGTAGCTTCTATATTACCATACTTAATTTGTCTTACTGGATGATGTTTATTTATAACTGGTTTACCTTCTATAGTATCCCATGTCCTTGTATCCCTTGAAACATTAATTTTAGGATTATGGATACTATTATACCATTCTACAAATGGTATCTCGGTTCCTAATATTTTTAAATATTCATAATAATTTTCTTTAGATTTATCTAATTGTTCCTTAGTATGATTATTAAAATACTGTATTCTAAACTAATCATATTTAGGTAACATAAGCTCTTTTGAACATTTTTGTCGGTCTGGTTGAAATTGATAAGTATTTATTTTTAAGTTCATTTCAGAAAAGGTAGGTTCATTAGAATAAATTCCATGAGGAATTTGTTGTTTTGAAATATAAATTCCTTTAACACTTGATGAAGCTTACTCTGAATCTGAACGAGTAGATATACTTGCTCTAGTAGAAATACTAGGCCTACTAAATATTATTTCAATATCCCCATTATTATTTTCTATAATTTTTTAAGTAGTTCTTTGTATTATCTTGGGAGGTATTACACTTTCTAACTTCCAAGATTGAGGTAATTCAATTTCATTCCAGGTAATTGTTTTAGGAATAGTAATATTTGCCTTGTTAACGTCTATCTAGAATAGTGTTGTCTTACCCTTATGAGACTCAATTTTAGAGTTTGGACTTATAGTTGCCATTGCTTTTAAACATATTCTATATATGACACCTAAGTTCATAGATCTAGGAAGCATATCATACCCTTGGGTCTGGATATTTAATGCTAATGCTTCGTTAATATGAGGATCATATAGACTTAATGAATGATTCGGGTAACAATTAAAATATATTGATCCAGTTCCTAAAGTTGATTCAATTACTCCTAATAAGGAATTATTGAATTTATTATGTCATTTATCTCTTAGACATAATAGTAAAGAAGTATTCAGACCATCTCTATTTAATGGTTTAACTGCTACTTGAACTAATCCAAGATGAATATTTTTATATTCAGCTTTTAAGTTTTCTATTAATTTATTATTTAATAGTTTTATATTTTTTGTACACTTTCCTATACTGACACTTTGTTCAAAGGTTTTTATTATATAAGATTGCTTAAATGCTATTAAACCTTTATTATACACTTTGGTTGGATTAACCTTAGGAAGAGTCCCACTTATTTAGGTTTTGTTCTATATTATTATAGATTATTTGTTCAGTGTTCTTAGGATCTGACAAATTTTGTGATTTCTTAACTAAATTTGTTAAGAAAGCAATTATAAACTAAGAGGTTTCTAAGTAGGAATTTCCTAGGAGAAGCCAATCCAAATTGCCTCCATGCCAACTTAGGCTTTTGAGGACTTACCAGGCCTTGGGCTCCGGCACCTACCTAAGTAGTCTTAACTTACTTTGGCTTTGATACCAAGTTAATCTTAAGCATAGAAGATTTCGCCCGGATTCCAATTAACTACTTAATCAAAGTAATATTTTACTATTTGCTACAGTTTTTAATCGTGGTTTTACTATAAACCTGCTGACGTGACAAGATAATGTTCATTACACCTTAATTTGTAATATATAATTATAAACAGACTTATGGACAGATTTATATAAACAGATAAACAAACAGAAATAAACTTATATAACCAGATTCAAAACACAAACTTATATATGCATAAATATAAACAAATAAACAGATAAAAGACAATATGATATTTAAGCAGAATTTAAGGCATATAGTTCTTAAGAAAGAACAATCATATAGTTCCAAGCAGGAACAGGTTCAAGAAACCTTTACAAGAGTTCAGCTTTTACAAGAGTTCAGCTTTTACACACAGGCACTCAGCACTCAAACCTCACACCACACTTATGTACAAAGTATTCACAAGCTGGCTTTCATTGAGAGAGATGAGAGATTTCTGGAGAGGGATCAGAGATTTATAGAGAAAGATCAGAGATTTCTGGAGAGAAGATCAGCAGACTAGAAAGAGAGAGAGAGAGTTCCAGCCAACTTTGGATGCAGAGAGATGAAGCCAGACCCTTCTATTTATTGCGAAAGATTGAAGACCGACATAGCAGGTAATAGACCACCATATGACCTGCTGACGTGACAAGATAATGTTGATGTGGCAAGATAAAGCTGACATGGTAGATTACATGCTGTAGTTGCAGATTGCATGCTAACATGGTAGATAAGATGACGTGGCAGATAAGATGATTATGTCAGGGATGACATGATGATGATGTCATGGAGGGCATGGGCTGATGTCAGGTAGTTAGTAGTGATCTTTGAGCAGTTTCCGCAGCAGAGGTATTTGGTGAAGAAAGAGCAAATGGATGGATCGGTGAACCAGTTGGCCATACTGGAGATGTTTTTGATTTTGTAGACATGGCTCCAGTAACAGGAGTATCAAATGTTGTTGGAGAATATCCTCTATAAGAACATTGTTTGACAGTATGGCCGGATTCTCCATAATAAAAGCATTTTGTTGCGAGCATTTCCACAGATAGAACATTGAAAGTCCCATGAAGTTAACTCTGGTTGTCCGTATCCTCTTGGAAGGGGAGTGGATGGTGTAGCTATAATAGTGGTAAGAACATCATCAATGTCCTTTTGACTCATCTGAACAGGAGAGGCAGTAATTTCAACTTTAGGAGTAACAGGATATTGCTGAGATCCCGAACAGAAATCCAACGTATATGCCAATTGAATCGCAACATCCTCGGCCGTCATAGGTCTATTATGCTTCAATTGCAAATATTGCAAATAAACTTTAGGGGGCAGTGCTAGTGGGTACATTGCATACACATGTAGCTGTTTTGACACAGATATAGACTCAGATGCAACTGAAGAGATTATTTTAAGATTTTTACATTTATAAGATAAAGAAGCAAAGTCTGAAAACAAAGCTTTTCTTTCTTTTTAAAGGATTGGGTAAACCATATAGTGAAATGGGAGAATTGAACCTATCCCACCATCTAATATATATATTATAGGCCGAGGAGGAAACAAAACTACCCATAATATCAACATAATAAAAACAGAAATTCTAGGATAGAATCCAAGGAATTTTATAGTAAATTATAAATTGGAGAAAAACATATCCTAAGTTTGGATCAATTCTTTCTTGGAATAATTTATACTGTTTTTGAATAAAAGGAGGAAGAAAATGCAATTTAAGACCAAAGTCTCCCAACCATTGTGAGAACAAAGAAGGGATTGGAGCGAGTAGTGGAAGATCAACTCTGACAAACCAAGAATGTTGTCCAAAATTATTTTTATATAATAATATTCTATCAAATACTTCTATATAGCCCCAATAATTATATTCGTTTGGAAGACCAGTAGGGAGACTCTTATCAGATATTTTTCTAATAGCATTTGGATTCCCATATTCACTTATACTAATAACTTTCTTTATAAGTATTTTACTGTAAATAATACATGTTTCAAACTGGTATGGATATACTATTTGATGAGCTAATAAGCCTTCGCGAAACTTGTGAGTAATTTCAACTAAATGAGTTTTCAGAAGAATAAGTTCAAAATAATATTTAGTCTTTTTGGATTGAACAGGATAACGGAACAAATGCGTACGTACTTGATTAGCCAAAATAGAGGGGTCTTCCTATTGTAGAGCCTTAAGAGAATAGTCAAGAAAGCAAACATGTAAAGGATTTGTCTTTTGAATATAAGGACTTAATATACAATAATAATTCTTTGGAGTATTGGGTTTTGAATCCTCATCATGCTCAAAGTCTTTTTACTAACTCGGGTAATTTTTGTACATAGGTGGAAGGATAAACTTGCCTTTTCCTTTACCTGCCATTATAAAAAGATCGATTTACCTTAGATCTCAACAGATTGGCTGGTAGTGACTGGCATTGGTGTGGTCGGTTCCAACTGCCCTAAATGTGATCTGGCCAGATTTAGCCACGAGCAACTCGATTTGACCGTCTCCTATTGTTGCTATACTTTTTTAAAAAAATATTTGACTCTTGCAATGGCTAAGCTAGCATGGGTGGTTGGAATTGGCTTATCTTGGGTCATCATTAAAAAAAATTTTCTAAAAAAATGTTTGGTCAACATAGCTACTGGATTAATGACACGTCCGACTGCCCCAAGACCAGGGCTTCCACCCAATCGTTCCTACTCAAAAAATATTTTTTGGGCAACCGGCAGAGTCCGGCTGCCCTATGCCCTAGGCATCCGCTGCCCTTGCCCAAGGGGTAGCAGCTGTTGGCCATCCTTATCTAATTTAGACAATTAGTATTTCCCCTTTTTATTAGTAATTCGGCTTCATTTTCGTACCACCTAATAATATCAGAAAATATTCTTCCTTTTTCTGATAAAAAATCTCATTTATTATTGTTAAAATAAAATTTCTCCCCATTTTAAATTTTATTATTAAGATAGTTTTTCTTCTACTAACAGAAAGTTAAGTAGTGTTTATATATTTTCAAACTATATTTAGAATGAGTAACATACTTCTACAGCATGTGATAAGGTGCCAACTTCGGACACATAAAAAATAACAATTAATGCTTTACTAATGGGGGTGTTTGATCCGTTTAATCTCAAGAATTACTAATCATTTTTAAATAAAAGGTGTAAATGTGATACTTATTAATGATTCATTAAAACAACCATCCAGTTTGTAGAATGTAAGTTTTAATATGGAGTCTTTAAAAATACTTATAAAAATAAATAATTAAAATACATATAAATTTGTACATAAATTTAATATTTATAACTCTTTCATCTTAATTTTCAAATAAATTGTAATTTAAATTAATATAACTTGTAATATTTTAAAATGATTTATTTTATAAATAGAAGTTAGATTATTAGAACCATAATAATAAATAGAATAAAATTAACTCCCATAAAATTTTAATAATAACTAGAATAAAATTAACTCCCACAAAAGTTAGTAATTCTAAATAAAAAGATTCCACCATTGAGTTGAGGTCGAATGTGATATTTAAAATAAAACTTAGAATTTAATCTTTATTTAAGGGAAAAAAAGATTCTCGCTTGAACATATTTTGTATTAACCACTTAGCATAAAACCTCTGAAAATTACGAAACAAAGATTCGAACGATTAGGCACACTTTTAAACATTTCTTTCGAGGGTGTGGTGATCTGATTCAAGTTCCAAATTTCAGGAGACTTATTTTCTTCCTCTTATGCTATTAATAAAAAATTAAAGTTTGCCAGCACATAGCTCCTCCTTCTTGACCTCAATTTCCTATCTTTTTTATTTTCATGTGAATTTCAAACTTTTGATTCTTCTGACTAAACACATTTTTTCCCATCATTTTATCAATATTGTCTAGCATGCTAATATCATCAAATATTATTTTATGTCTTTGAGTATATTCAAAAACTAGAGTAAGAATATTTTTGTAATAAATTTGAGTAAGTGAACCATAAAAATAAAATGTACCATCCATAAGTAAAGTATATTATAAATCTTTTAAATATTATGAACTATTATGTAAAAAAGGATTAATTATTCTCTTTAATTATATAAATTAATAAACACATGATTTATTATTCAATATGTTTTTAACAAAAAAATGTCCATTTAAAATTTAGTATAGAATTATATAATAAAATATAAAAAGTCAATAGAAAGATATCATATGAATATTAATATTAGTAGCGGTCAATACTCCTAAATAAGCTAAATTTAATATCAGCTGTTAGATTATAAGGACAGTTAGATAATGAAGGCAATTTTTGTCAATATAAAAAAATACAACTAGTAGCCAAATTTGAAAGTTGCTTATATTCTTTTATTTGTAGCAATTGATACTAAGCACTCTCATTTGAAAGAAGTAAAAATCCTAATTAAGTAAATATTATTGAGTAGAATTTTTAATGTGAGTAAGATTTCAAATATTCAAATAAAGATAGAGCTATGTTTTGAGGTTTATCTACCAATGAATGATAAGAATGAAATAAATAAATAATCTTAAATTAAGTTGGTATTTATTGCCATATTGATTTAAAATATTCTGAACTTCTAAATCATGTAGTACTATTAACAAAAAAATATTAATTCAAGAAAGATTGAATTTATTGATATTATAGAATTTTTTATGTTGAGTAGAATTTCAATGTTTCCCTAATAAAATAATAAATAATTGTAATAATAAAAATCAGAAGTTAAGTATATATTAAGTCTATTAAATTATTGTGGGATAAGAATTAACCATGATATAGCAATGGCTGATGGTGGTGTAAATATAAGGGGATTCATTATGAACTTAACCAATAGACTAATAATTATAATGATAAATATTAATTAACTACGGTGTTTATGATCAATATTATCTCTAATTATTATTGGTTCTAATAATAGTGTGATTGTGACTATAAATATAGTTAATTAGCTATAATAAATCATAAATTTAAAATTCATAACTTTAGAATGTTAATTAATATAATCTAAACTAGTTAAAGACCACACAATGCGTGGAGTACATTTTATTGGTTATATATATGTTTAGAGGAGATATGACTCTAATATATATGTTTTATTTTTTTACTCTCCCTGCGACCTCACCCCTGCCCCCGTCATCCCATGGTTGCCTTAACCTGCCCTCATACCCTCATAATTTGCTCTTCAAGATCACCTAATTCTATTGATGAGAACCTCCACCACATTGATGACCTTCATCAATCCAGTCACCTTTGTGCGCTCTCCTCTTCCCACTATATGTTTCTTCCTACTTGGGGTTGAGTGTGGACGACTGAATGATTGAGTTTGATCAATGCTTGAAGTATTTGTGACAAAATTTGGCTAATTAAATATGACGGAATAAAATAAATTAAATATGGATATTTCTTCATCCGACTGAATGATCGAGGAATGACCGGTGAAAATTATAAATTATTAATATTAGCAATATTTTTAAAATTCATGACCAAATTATCATTGAAACTATTAAATTTAAAATACATCAACATTAGTTTTTGAATTTTTTCATGGTAATTTAACATTTATTTGTTCAATTAAATTTTAAGATAAGTGATTTTAAAATTTTAAGTTAATTGACATTAGTTTAACTACAAGAAATAGAAGAGATAATAATAATTAAATAATTGAGGTGTTAATATTTTGGGAGAAAGTATTAATATTTATAATAAGATAACAAATAGATAATATATTTAAGTATGAGATGAAAATAAATTTCTTCAATCAATTTTGGCCATAAATAACTTTACCGAGCAAAATTTTTATTGAATAGGAGGATAATCACACTAGGTATGGCGGTCAGGACATTGGGCAGGAAGGTGATGGAGAACGGTGGTGGTTCAATCGGCGGCCATGTGCAAGGCGACCACTTTGCCCTCCAAATTCTAGCGAATAGAACGGCGGTATGTGGCGGTGTTGATCGGGAACCACGGCTGGTATGGCCGGTTGTCAATCGGCGGCCATGGTGTCTCAGGCATTGACCTGTCAGTGGCGTGTGGGAGGCTAGAATGCCCCCCATAATTTGGTCGGTGGGAGAAAAAATAAGGGAAACGATTGGGGTGTAGGAGGGGCCAAATGGCAGTTTTACCATCGGAGCTGCCCTCTTGCATGCCGGATATGGGACAGCCTCGAGATACATGTTGGTGCGTGGCCATCTATACATATTATATGTATACCTACTCTTATAAAATACGTATACATATTTTATATATATGTATACATCCGAGAGTTGGTGCGTGACCCAACACAACCCTGTTGATCAGTATGCACATTATACAGTACTCCCAAAATATTAAGAAAAATCTTGGACGTCTCTTTAAATATAAAAAATACATTAATCAAGTCAATAAACAATTTGCACTGTCAGTTCAGTATAAGTATTAAAAAATAATCAAGTCTGATAATATTTTATTGATAAATCAGACTAACTTAGACCAGGTCAAACTGAAAGGAACCGACTTGATTTAAAAGAATAAAATTTTGGGTGAAGTTCAAAATTTTCATTGAATTTGAAAGATAATACCGTTGTTATGAGAATTAGTTTGAACTGGTCCGAATGAGTTGGTTCAACTCAACTCTCAAAAAGCATATCCAGGTTATTGCCTGATTCAAGCTAGAGTTTGGTTGGCTCAGAAATGATTCCTTAATCACTGTTATCAACAGATGTTGCATATTTTTAATATTTGATTACTATACTATAATAAAGATATATGATATCTAAAATATATAAAAATTCATCATATAGCCTTTTTATTACCTATGTTTTCGCCCTATTTATGATGTTTACCATTTTAAAATTTATAAAATTTGCTTAAGAAAAGTAGATTTTATTGCAAAATATATAGTCTGTCGAAAAGATTTACTTCAGTATTATTTTTTATCCTAATTCCAGTAGTGCATATAATCTAATTTTCGTATAGAAAGATAAGTAATTAATTTGACTTTGTCAAGCAGTGAGTAGGTCATGAACTGGTTTGAACTAGTATGATTTGAAGTTTTAAAAATTCAATTCCATTATCGATTTCGACTTTTACTAACAATGGATAATACACCAATTTTCTAAAAAAATTAACTCAATGCCCACACCCCGGCCAACATACAACAATTCGGACAGGCTATTAAAAGCTCAACCTCTTACCCAAGTAACTTAAATATTATGGGCCGAGATCTCTTTTGTTTTTTCTATCTCCACCTCTTACCCAAGTAAATAAAATATTATGGGCCGAGATCTTCAATACCTAGAGGTAACCCAGGTGCAATTGAGTGGCAGGAAGTAGAGAAGCAATTTATAGGAGACATTCAAATTTGGGAGAAGAGAAGAAGAGCAATTTATTGAGTTGAAGCTGGGGGCGTAATCAAATCAAGCTCTTACGAGCAAAACACTTTTGGCTTAGTTTGGATCGAACTTAGTACTCGTTGTTTTAGAGGTTGAACAGAAGCTCGATGAACTATGAATAAAGCTTAAGTATTGGATGGCTCGGCTTGATTCAGCTCGAGCTCAATGTATTTGACATTAATAAAATCTTCAACGTAGTTCAAATAGTTACTTAGTATCAATTTATTTATGTTTATTGATAGCTTATATATCATTGGGGTCCATGTATAATTTTAGGAAAAAAATCAATTTTTTGTATGGATGGAAAATCTCAAAGATATAAGGCGAAGTTGAACTTACTAGAGTCATCAAAGAACTCGACTTGACTCAATTAGAAATCGATTAAATAAAACATCAACCAAGTTGAATACTCATTCATGAATTTTCACGGACCTTTGAGCCCGGACAAGCAACTTGCAACAGCTGCGATGAACCTCTATTAATTTGAAAACTAGCACAAGGAATAAGACAATCTCCCTTTCACACATGGAGTGGAGGATTACCCCTGGAACACCATCATCATAGTCTGATAATTTCCCATCAAATTATCAGGTGGAACCTATGAAGTAGACTTTTACAATTGGCATTGGCAAACACCAAAACTCACCCATGGCTCTAATACTACTGTTGAACCTTTTGGGTCAAATAGAGACTTGCAATAGGTGTCTGTCTTAATCTAAAAGCTAGTTTAAAGAATAAGGTTTTCCTATTAGACTATATACATAAGACCAACCTCATCCATGACTGATGTGTGGATAACCCAACAAAAGCAAACTAGTTTGAAACAAGTTGAACTTGAACAAAGTGATGTTTGGCTCGGGTTGCTTATTTACATTTCCATTTGAAGCTTCAAAATTCTTGAACTCCACTTCCAACAACTTAGAATTTAGACCATAGTTTTTTTGTACGATTTATGTACATGCCATTAATAAATAGCTTCAAATTGTGACATTTAAATGATTGACAAATGGGGTTCTTTTTGTTGGGTCATATTTTGATGAATATCACCCTAAATATTTATGAATTATAAAGGAACAGAACACGGAGGAGGGCCACGGACTTGCTGTATCAAGTGCTACAACAAACCAACTGTTACACTTGATTGATTGGTATAAATCACCTAAATTAGTGGTGTTTTAAAAAATAACTATAATAATTAAATTAATCTTCTCTAATTTAGTTGATTTACACCAATCAAGCAAGTGCTATAGCGGCTTGTTGTAGCACTTACTACGGTGAATCCCTGGCCCATGGAAAAGAAGATGAGTGTTAAATATGCTTATGTAACTCTTTTCCTTATAATAAATTACTCGTTTAGATGACATAGGGGCGAACATATATAATGGATACATGTCTAAGGGGAGTGTGCATATATATAGGGGGAGATATGAGGCTTAGAATATAGTCATCCCATAGGCTTAAAATTGTATTTAATTACTGAGAATGACTACCTCATTCTATGATATCAACACTTTATTAGCAATACAATTTATGACATATTCATCATGACATAACCATTCCATGACATGACATCTTGCATTTCTTTTATACTAATTCTTGTGTAGGTATGAAACAATGAAGATGCAAAAACTACAAGGCTCAAGATTAAAGACTTGAATAGTTAAAGATATCAATGGTAAGCTCAAGGAATTCTTCATAAAGATTGACACCAATTACTTTGAGAGTTCACGATACATTGAAGTTATCTTCATCGAAAGGTCTCAATAAAAGTATTGAATCTTGTGTTGATGGGATAACATTGCAAACTCTCTAAGTGTAATCAAAAGAGTCTATGTACCATTAAAGGAATCAAGATCATAGAGACTCCAAGCGAAGAAGAAACATCAAACAAACAAATGGAAGAAATCAAAATTTGAAATGGATCAGTAGGCCTTAGGCATGAGCTTCGGCACCCAAAGATGAAAAGGTTTGGAGGAATGGAGAGAGGCTTCAAAATTAGGCAAACCTTTGGCAAGAACTTCGATCACCGTAGATGTAAAGTTTGATCTAAGGAATGTCTGTTGAAGTGTGGAAGCTTCGGTCCCATAGAACTTTCGTAGTTGAAGACATGAGATGTAGGCTAAAGAAGAATGAAGTTCAACCTTCAATTAACCATTGGTTAGTGATTTAGCAACCGAAGACCTAGAACTTTGTGAAGAAGTTGTGAAGCGTCAGATTTTGGTAAACCATCGGTTGTGGGTTTTTCAACCAAAGTAAAAGAGGGAACACTAAGGCTGATGTAGCAAAGAGTCAAGGAGGACCTCCGCAGACGTTCGACCAAGGGTTCAGCAGCCAAGAGGATTTAGGACCCCATAGGTCTGATGTGGAGAATGGAGAGTTGAAGTTGACAAAACTTTGGTACAGCTTTAGTCATCGGTTCGACAATCAAAGTTAACATGACTAGTTTTAAGTGAATGATCGGAAGACATTTTGTCAATTGTTTGGAAACTAATCATTCTTTAAAAGTTGCCAAAATTAGTTGGTGAAAAAATCAAAATGAGGGCTCCAAATCCCAAAGGCTACTATTTTTAGAGAGGTATTGGAAACTTATATGTAGGGCTTTAGGGGAGTGTTTTGACACACTTTGGATGATATTGAACCCTTTCTCTTGGGCGATTTGGGAAGCTCAAACTTGTGTTATGATTAGCTTTAACTATTAGTTTGTATTCCTAGGCTTTGATTATGTACCAAAGGGGTGACTCTTGTGTGAGGTTTTGCATAAGTGTGCTTGAGCTGATTTGTAAACTCCCTAGGTGTGGGGACTGTTTGTGAGTACTTGGCCTAAAGGAGGGTACTTCGATTGAAGATTCCCTTGGCTCAAGGTGTAATCTTGTGAAGGGAAGCGTAGCTTTGAGAGGCGGTGGCTCCAAGGGTATTTGGAGCTAGTTGTAATATTCCTTAACACTTGGGAGGTGCTTGATAAGGAAAGCTTGTGGCTTGCAAAGTTCCTTAGCATTTGACATTGGAGAAGAAAGGATTGTTGGGGGCTTCTAGGGTGTTAGAGGTGCGAGCTTCCTTAATTCTTAAGGGGTGCTTAAGAAGGAGGCTTTGTAAGTACAAGGTTCCTTGGTACTTAGTGTTTGTAAATGAGTTCTTGTTGTTACTTGTAAGTTGTACAAGATGTTGTCATAGTGAAGCTATGAAGACTTACCCAATCAAAGGACTTGGTGGGATAAAAGAGAGAAGTATAATTTTAAAACCTCTTAAAAAAATATTTTATCTTCTCTCTTCCTTTCTATTTTTTGTGTGCTTGTTTTATATTTGATTCACCTATTTGTACACTTCACCTAACTCCCTTGTGTTTGAGTTGTTTACTGTAGGGAGCTAAGTAAATCAAGGTCATGACTACTTAGCAACTTGCATAGTTTGATTACCTCGCTAAAACAAATAACTTTGTGAGTTTAAACTTGTATTGCCTCTTACACCACTTATTTAATTGGATTCATTATAAATTGTCTTACCCATTTACTTGTACTTATTTTGATTACCTATTTATGATTATCTTTTCATTGTGCTTAAATCATTTCCACTTTAATTGTCCACTTCCGGTCTTTATAAGGACATAGGTATCGTGGAGATCTAACTCTTTTACTAAGTGTGTAGTTACCTCTCTCCTACATAGACGCCTTCACTTTTGTAGCAAAATTTAAAATAAGTTTTCCTGTTTTTTTTCCTAAAAAATGTATTCTAGGTTTAAGAGAAATTTTTTGATGTATATAGGAGACTCAAAATGAATCACATGGTTTTTGGTAATTTGTATTTAGGAGTTTTCTTTTGGTTTGGTTAAAGAAGAAAGAAGATTCTAGTTATCTTATCAAAAGACTTAATAATAAAGTGATAGGGTCGTATCGGGATGGGTTGGGTCAAATATGGATTGGATATAGCTATATATGTATTGATCCGAATCCAAAAATCCAAACCAGAATCTGACCAGAATTTGAAGATATCATCCACTTCATTACCATCTTTATCCGATCCAAATCCGTAAAATCATATCCAATCCCATCCGACCCGATTAACTAAATTAATACAAATAATACAATTTTAATATAAAATGGAGAAAAAATTTTAAAAAAATATTTTAAATATTTTTTAAATATAATTTTACAAAATATCATCTATACGAATCAGATATAGATCGGATCACACTAAATCTATATCTGATTCAAATATTTTCGAATATATTATATATCAAAATAAGTCCAAACCCAAAACTGAAAGGGTTGGATCATGAATTCATGGATATCAAATATCCAAACACATCCCTAGGGTTGGAATTTAACTTACTTTCCAGGTCAGATAAAACTTGTGAATTGTATCATAAAGTTTGTTACAAATATTATGACTAACTATGCTATATGTGCTTCTAAGAGTCAAAATTTTTTTCTTATGTTATGGGCTCTTCTCAATATCTTTATTAGTGGGGTACAGTCACAAGCATGGAGATTGCCTCATATACATGAGCTACGGCTCATATAGTTTATATGAACTAAACCTTTTATTTTGAGTAAGGTCATATAGCTTTATAGGCTATAAAACCCATTCAAGATACAATATTTCAACAACTATTAAATGTCTTCAATGACAATTTTAAAAATTCAGTAATTAATAGGTACTATTATTTATGCACGTCTTAATAGTGATGGGGTTTTGCAGCAAATAAAGGCTGTAAGGCCTTCTAGCTGATTATAATTCTACTTAATTGCCTCATTCCAAATAGAGTACATGAATTATGCACCAACAAGGCTACTATACCAATTTGATATATAAGCCACTCCACCTAACCAAACATTCAACAATTCTGCCATTTCTATTTGGCATAAACAAAATACTACAAAAAATGAAAAAAAATCCGGTCGACGATTTCATGTTAATGGAACTTCCAACAATTCATCTTCTTTGCCTTCTTTTTTTATGCAAATATATCATATATAGCAAATAAAAAATGTTACAAAGAAATATTCAATTGGCCATTTCACATTAATTTTGCTAATTGTCAACAAAAATCAAATTTACTACCAGCAAAGCAAGTAAAAATAAAATTTTTTTTAAAAAATCAATGGACGATTTGAGATGATAAATGGTTAACTTGCATTCAGGAAGCATATTAGCCGATCGAGAAGGTGGTGAGCGAGAGGAGGTCGGTGGGTGGCCGAGTTTGTTGGCGAAGGTGGAGGTGGGATCGAGCTGCAGCAGCAGACTTGAAGTGGCGGACAGCGAGCCGTCACCGGAGATGGTGAGGTTGAGGATGACTAGGGTTTCTAACAAGGGTGCCCATTGGATAGGCGGGTCAAATAGAGTTTGAAAATCGGTTGGGCCAGTTCGGGACAATCCTATTGGTACTTTTTTTTTCTTTGAGCTTTTCACATAAAAATGGGGAAAAATTTTTTGATAAAAGTTTTTTTGGTGGAAAAGAAAAAATATTAAGAAAAATAGGCTAATTAGTAATTAATAATTATTATAAAAGGGAAAAGATTTATTTATCATAAATATCCTCCAACAATTAAGGATTGGGTTCTATAAATAAAATAAATATTTTTAATAAAGGATTGGGTCCTCAGAGTGGCTAGATTTGGTGGTTTGAATGTGTGACATCCAGATTTGCCCACGTTTTCGGTCGTTGGTGTTAAAAATTTTAATCCACCCACATTCTCCAGAGTCCACCCATGTCTTTACATAACTACCTAAGTAAGATTTTTTAGATCATAATTAATATTTACCCTTATTTTATAATATTGTTGGATAACATGGGTAATGAATGTCCATATAGCATGATTCATAAAAAAAATATTCTTTAATGAACATGGTCGAGTCTTTTTTTTGTTTTAACCTACACTAATAATAAGTACAGTTTTGTCATTAGTGTAAAGTTTTTCCTTTACTGGTAATTTCACTTAGTTTTAACAACACCCGATAATATCAAAAATCACAAAAACCATAGCCCTTTTTTTGATAAAAAGATCTTTTTAATATTAGTTGATAATAAGAACAGTTGACATAATTAATACAAAAATAGAGAGAAATTATAAATTGTCTTAAGTACTAATTTAAGTGAGGGTTGAATTTAAAAATAAAAAAAGGGCCAGATATATATGAGTTACATCGCATATAATTTAGATGACCTACAACGTCTATTTAGGTTTAACTACCTAAAATCCACTATATAAATATATAAAAAAATAATTAGGGTAGCGATAAATTTTCAAATCATTCTAATATTTATAACTCTTTTATCTTAATTATTAAAATACTTTTAAACAAGCATATTTCTAGAAAATTTTCAACCTCCAATTAATTTAATCTACTTCCAATACATATAGACGCTAATATGTGAAACTTACTAAAAAAAGTTTAAATTAGAGATGTACTCATATAAATTATATGAGTTGTAGTTCAGTACCTTAATTTTTCAAAAAAAAATTTAACACATGAGTTTGGTCAATTCTTGTTATATGGAGACATGTTGGATATTGCTTGAAGATGTTATGCTGATGTCGTTCAGGATGAGTTGGTGGATGAGCATCTCCAAGGCACCATCTTGTTTGGCTCAGAGGTGGCTTACTTGTTTATAAGGGTGTCCAAATTCAGTGGACGTCCACATCCGCATTCGCATCCGTATTTTGAATTGGCTATATAAAGAATTGGTCAAAGTGTATATCCCTCAATATATATTTTTTAAAAGCAAACCATAGTTATATAAAGAATTGGTTAAACTATTGAATTGGAAGTTGATTAATGACAAGGAGTTGACCTACTTTCTCTACTTAATCTTAATGAATTGGTTAAACCATAGTTATATAAAGAAGTTATGCCCTGGGAAACTCCTTTCCAAGAAATTGTCCTTTTTTCTCTTTCTCTACATAATCTTTTCCCTCACACTGTCCGTCACGCCTAACTCGTCGAAGTCTCCACTTCATATATACTTATTATATTACATCATTATTGTCGTCATTGTCATTACTATTATTATTATCATCGTTATCATCATAGTTAAACTAAATTTGTAACATGAACTAAATCATTGATTACTCAAAATCACACATAATAGTTATAACATCAATGCCTTTCATGTTCTAAAACAGCCTTTCAAACAGCCTTTCAAAATATATAGAATATTTTGAGTATAAATAGTCTTATGTTTTTTCACATCATTAGATAAAATGATAACAATGTTGCCTTCAATAATATTTGATTAAAAACTCAATTTTATACATCAAAGGTGACTAGCTAGGATATATATAAACATAAATAAAATAACTTGGTGAGACTTGATCATTAACAATAAAAGGTGGGAAAGGCTGCTATTATGTTCCATACTTCTTTATATATGGTAAGTTTCCCACCTGGTTCCTCAACATTATTCTATTTATACCCATCTTCTACCCAACTTCTACATCTTGTTTTCTACTTCTTCAACCATTCTAATATGTATAGTAGTAATAAGCTCTAATGGCACCTTCATCTCCATCTCCGTCCCCATCTCAGTTCATAGAAACAGCTTTATACAACACAAACGCCCACTATGCTTTGTCCTACATCTACCATGATCTCAAATGGGTGATCAGAGATCACCTCCTATCCCTCCTCAGAGAATTCCCTTCTCTTTCTATCAATGTTGACGCCTTCTTCCACAACGACGGCGCCATGGCAAGGCTCTTCGTGGTCACTGGCTCCCTTCCTGTCCACTCCACCATCCTCTTCTATGTTCCCCTCACCATATGGTTGCACCAGTGCTATCCCTTCAACAAGCCTCTGGTTTTTGTGTCATCCTCACCTTCATCACCAATTCTTAGTAACCATCCATTTATTGATCCAATGGGAGGAATGGTCTCCCCTTACTCAGAAACATGGCAGTTCCCTGATTCCAATCTGGTTGATATGGTGAGGAACTTGGTGAGCATATTTAGGCACCATCCACCATTCTTCAACCTGTCCAATTATGTTGTGTGTTCTTACAATTGTGAGAAATTCTCAATTGCTTCAAAGAGAGAAGCCATGGACATTCTTGTTGGGAAATTGCACCAAGATATAGTCAACTCACAATCAGAAGTTCGAAGGGAGATGGAAAAGTAAGGTTATTGGCTGAAAGAATTGAAAAGAAGGGGCACGATTGCTAGCAAGCTGGTATCTGATGTTGACGTTGAGAGGTCCAGATTGAAGAAGGTTGTTGATGAGATGCATGGAAAGGCTTACATGTTGCAGAACTGGGTGATGGTGAATGGCCAAGGTTTCAATATTGATTTAGAGGGAGAAGAGTTAGAGAAGGTGTTTGAGTTTGAAGATGAAAAATCAGAGCAAGTTTTGAAGCACAGTTCTGAGTACTTGGCTATAGATGATGTGATGTACTACTTAAGCAAGTGTGAAGAGACTCATGGGTTCTCCTTTATTTTAGTTTCAAATCAAGTTACTTTTGTCAAATTCTGGTTTAATCTTATTGATTAGTGTATGTTTGTATGACTTTGAATGTACAAAATTTGGGTCTGAGTGTACCATTTGCCGCACAACTCGGGCAACTAGAGAAAGTTGCAAGTAGTGGATATGAGCTAAACATAAATGTCGTAATAGGACCGGGTCAAAACCTAGTTTTTCAATTGATGGCACATCAATTGCACAGATTGCTCAAATAAATAAATAAGTAAATAAATAAAAAAATAAAATTTTTTTTGCACCTATTGCATATTCAGAAGTCAAATTTATGTTTTTGACGTCATTGTAAGTTGTATAAGTATTCTTAGAAAAGTCACATTAGAAAATAAAATTATTCAATATTAAAATAATTAAAATTTATTAATCTATAAAATAAAATAATTCCATTAAATAAAATAGATGTAGTAAAATAAAATATATAATAATTAGGAAAAAATAAAATATTATTTTATTTAACTTGTCATCAAGGTCATTTTTTAGCTCGTATGTGAGAAAAAATATTTTTGCTATTTTTCTAACATATGGATTAAAAATTAGACTTATAGTAGGAAGTTAAATAAAATACAAGATTTTATTATTTATGACAACTTTTTATTTAGTTATTATGTTTTTATTTTGTATTTTTATTTACTTTTAATTAATTTTATATTTTGATGTGACTTGCCAAATCATCCATTAACCGGTTTCAAGTCCACGGTTGTCATCATTTAACTTTATTCATTGGCAGTTTTAGTTTTGAAGGTTCTTAAGTGATCTTTTTAATTGAAATAAGGGGGCTTGATGAGTTGACTCAGTCTAGGGGGCTAAGTGATAATTTGAATCATTTCAGAAGGTCTCTTATATTTGCTCGATAAATTACTATGGATTGTCCTGGTCATTGGTTAAAGGATCTTAACCGTTCATTGAATGGTCATTAGCCAAATGATGTCACAATTTATTTAGCAACTGCCATCTCTTTAGTCTCTATAAATATATGCCCAACAATTTAGACAAAATAACAGTTTTGCGAATTAATTCTAATGCAACTATCTTGGTAACTGTGACAATTTCAAGATTTAACTTATGAACAGTGGTGATTTCCAATTTCATGGTTTAACTTGTGAACAGTGGTATTTTCCGATCAGTTATTTCAGTTAAACTAGAGGATTTTGTCCGCTACTTAATTCAAGGAAAGGAAATTTTATTGTTGGGCCTTAAATATTGACTAACAAGATTATGAAACTCTAACAAACAAATTAATTTACCCATGTATCTTAAGATAACTAATAGATAGTGAAATAATGAACAAAATAATCAATGTGAAATTTTAATAAACATATGATGTGCAATAATGCACAAAATATCAATTCAAAAACCTTAACAAGTGTTGGCTGAATTAAATAACTATTACAAATTACTAAAATAAACTTGTCAAACATAAGTGTTTTGCAAGAAAAATAATCTGAAACACTTAATACGCACAAATAAGCAACTACACTAATTTATACAATATAGACAAGGGGATGATAGAGAAAACAAACACAAGGCACAAATAAGCAACTCCCTTGGCTTTGATCTTGCACCAAATGACACTAGTCACATTCAATCCCTTGTTCTTCTCCAAATCTCTATTGTCTTTTTTTTCCGTTTTTTAGATACTATCACTCAAGCCATATATTTATAGCCAAGTACTTCTCTCCTTTCCACATGCTTGAGATGATGAGGTTTGACTTCAACATGAGTCTCTCAACCAATCTCTTCTGTCTGTAGATTCATGAGCCGCAAAAGTAGCATCTAGATGTAATGCTATCATATTGATGGGCCGATCACTTTGATCCCTCCCTGGCAAGACAACAACTTAGGCTTGTCCATGGCATTAATAGTAGTTTATTTCACAAAATACCAAGGGCAAAACATTTAAAAAACATGAAATAAAAATTAAGCACCATTCGTATGCAAGCTTACAAGTAACAAAAGTGATTTCTGCAAGTGGGATCCTTCTCCAAAGTATACTCGTAGGAAGCTGTAGCTGCTGGGAGGTTCATGGAGCCAAAGAATTATTAATAGAATAGACAATAACTATATAAAGAAAAAAAATTATTAAACCATGTAATTAAATTCCATTGAAACCAAAAATTCATGTAATGGCCAAAGAATTTATTTCTAGCATCAAAGTCATTACATGAATAAAAAATAGAGAAGAAAGAAATAAAGAAAAACTCTAAGGAGAAGTCTTTTTAGCTTACGAAGTTTCTGCCATAAATAAAAAATAACTCTTTCGATCATGTGATAATATTTTTACTTTACTACCATCATTTTTATATTATTTTAAATACCCAAAAAACATTAACGAGGATAGTTGTCTAATATTGTTGTAGCCTATTGGTGACCAGGCCAGGAACGGCTAGATCTAGCTGCACCTGGCGGGATCTCATTAATACACAATACATTAATAGAATACATGATCAAACTTGTTGCAAGCATTAAACATTAATAGAATAGCATAGGCATTAATAGAATAGACAACCCAACGACAATAATTATAAAAACTAACTCTTTCAATATTACAAATACAAAGTTGTTTCATACAAACGATTACACATAGTTGTGGCAAATTATATAGAAATAAAAGATAAGAACTCCAGTTTCTCGAGCTTTCCAATCTCTTGAGGAACATTACCTTCCAAACCATTACGCATTCTTGAAGTGCTCATCACATTTAAGCGCTCGAGGGAAGTTATGTTTCCAACAGAACTTGGGATGCTTCCACTGAAGTCGGTATTATCTATGTTTAGGTATGCAATATTACTCCATTTTCCGGCAAAATGCTTCGTACAATTTACTTTGACGAAATTTTGAGACATATACATGACTTGCAAGGACGGAAGGTCCCACAAGCCATACATAAATTCACCACTAAACGAGTTATCCGATAGGTCCAAGCACTGCAAACTTTCTATGTTAACTACCCATCTAGGGAATTCCGACGCAATGTAGTTTGAGCTGAGATCAAGAAATTGCAAAGAGGTGAAGTTGGAGAATGTTATGTTGCTGGAAGCAGAGAGTGTGCACAAGGACAATCCCAACTCCTCTAATGAAGGGAGAGAGTTGAAAACATGCATGGGCTCATGGCCCAATGCTGAAATGCTCACCCAATTCATTTGGATGACTTTCAACGAAGCAAGACTCGTCATCCATTGAAGGTTGTCGCAACTTAGCGATGAAGTGCGAGCTTGGAAGGGGTTTCTCCTCCAAGCTCCACAACCAATTCCTTGCCCTTGGGAGGCTTGGAACTCTGCTTTGCTGGTGCCATCTTGAGGACGAACTTCCTGGAAGAGAGGGGATGAAGATCAACAGCAACAATGGTGGAAGAAGGGCTGCAATTTCAGCAACCAAGGGGGAAGAACCAGGGCGTCCTGGTTCTTGGGTTTCAACAAAGGTTGGAAGGGGTGGAGCAATCTCCAAGAGGGTGAATTTGATTTTCAAAACAAAAGTTGTTACACAATTCTGTTACAGCCCCCTTTTGTAGGCATCTTCCCTAGTGAAATGACCCAAACACCCCTACCCAATTACCCCTACTAACAACCCTACTCATCTACTAACAATATTCATAACAATTCCCTCCCCATGAAACACAACCTTGCCCTCAAGGTTGCAAATACAACAAATTACAGACATCAACTTTCCATTTGCGTTGCAGGTGGGAGAGATGTATGGACATGAACACCCGCAACTACCAAAGCTTTCAATTGAGATATGTGGAAGACGTTGTGTATTTTAGAATCTGCTGGTAGCTGCAACTCATAAGCAACTTGACCCATGCACTTTGTGATTGTAAAAGGACTGTAAAAGCGAGCAGCTAGTTTGTTTGATCGCTTGGTTCTCAAGGAATTTTGTCGGTATGGCTGGAGTTTCAAATAGACCTGCTGCCCAACTTGGAACTCAGCATCACGGCGCCGGAGATCATGGTAATGTTTCATCCTCAGCTGTGCCGCTGCTAAATTGTCCTTCAATTCCCTCAACAACTGATCTCTAGTCCTCAGCACCTCATCAACCTCTGCTGTCTTAGCTGTTCCGGGAATGTATGACAAAAGGGTGGGTGGCTGCATATTGTACATGGCTTCGAAAGGACTCATTCAGATTGCAGATTGGAAGCTGGTATTGTTACAAAACTCAGTCCATGACAGCCATTTAACCCAAGTATGAGGTCTATCTACTGTAAAACATCTCAAATATTGCTCCAACACCTTGTTTATTGCTTCGGTTTGGCCATCGGTTTGAGGGTGATAGGCGGAGCTGTAGTTGAAGGCGACCCCTTGTAAGCTGAAAAGTTCCTTCCAAAAAGCACTAGTGAAGGTTGGATCCCGGTCACATACAATCGAAGCCGGCATTCCATGCAATTTGAAAATTTCATCAAAGAACAACTTGGCAATAGATTGACCCGAAAAAGGATGAGCAATAGGAAGGAAATGGCTGTACTTGGAAAGCCTGTCAACCACCACAAAAATGCCATCTTTTGCATGACTCTTTGGCAATCCACTAATGAAGTCCATGCTAATGGAAGTCCATATTTGTTGGGGTATAGGAAGTGGTTGTAATAATCCAGCTGGTGCTAACGTGGAGCTCTTGAACTTTTGACAAATGTCACAATTCTGCAAATAGCTCATCACGTCCTTGTGCATCTGAGACCAAAAGAAAACCGCTCTAAGTCGCTTCAAGGTCTTTTGAATCCCCTCATGAGTACCATCATGGAACTCTTTCAGAATGATGGGTATAATATCCATTTGAGAAGTCAAGTAAATCCGATGTTTGTAAAATAGGATGTCGTCCCTCACTTCCCACCTTGAGGACAGCTTGTTGTCAGCACATTGGCACTGTTTTAGAGGCTCGTTTGCTTGGACACATTACCGACGGTTTCCAGCAAGTCGCCTTCCTGCTGTCTTGACAAAGCATCAGCAACTCTATTTTCCTTCCCGGGTTTGTATTCGATGACAAAGTCGTATCCTAACAGCTTCACCAACCATTTCTGTTGTGCCATGGTATGAATCTGTTGATCCCATAAAAACTTGAGGCTGGAATGATCTGTTCAAACCACAAATGATCGTCCCAACGAGTAGTGATGCCACTTTTGGACAGCCAACACTAAAGCCATCATCTCCCTTTCATAAGCTGACAACAATAAATTTCTCCCATTCAGTTTCTTACTGAAAAATGCAATTGGCTGGTTTTGTTGCATCAAAACAGCCCCTATTCCCATCCCACTCGCGTCACACTCAATCACAAAGGGTATATCAAAGTTTGGTAACACCAGCACCGGAGCCTTTGTGAGAGCTTGTTTCAGGTCATGGAAGGCTTGCTCAACGAGAAGGTCCCAATGATAAGCATCCTTTTTCAGTAAATCCGACAATGGAGCTGCTAGAGTACCAAAGCCCTTGATAAACTTTCTATAATACCCAGCTAATCCCAAAAAGCTCTTATACTCTTAACTGATCTCGGTGTCAGCCAATTCACAATAGCCTCTATTTTTTCCTTGTCCACGCCAACACCTTCGGATGAGATAACATGTCCCAAATACTGAATTTGACGCAACCCAAAAGAACATTTTTCGTTCTTAGCATACAACTCATGTCTAAGCAATTCAGCTAGCGTCAACTCAAGATGGTATAGATGTTCATCCCAACACTTGCTGTATATAAGAATATCATCAAAGAAAACTAATATGAATTTTCTGAGATATGGAGCAAATACCTCATTCATCAAAGCTTGGAAGGTGGAAGGGGCATTGGATAATCCAAATGGCATCACCTTGAACTCATAATGCCCATGGTGTGTCCGGAAAGCTGTTTTGTGGACATCCTCTCCATGCATTCTTATTTGATGATAACCTGACCTCAAGTCCAGCTTAGAAAAATAGGTAGTACCATGTAATTCATCTAAGAGTTCATCAATGTTGGGAATGAGAAACTTATCCTTTATCGTTGCCTTGTTGAGAGCTCTATAATCAACACACATCCTCCAACTTCCATCTTTCTTCTTGACTAGCAACACCGGAGCTGAATAGGGACTTGATGTAGGTTGAATTACTCCATCCTCCAGTAATTGCTTTACTTGTTTCTCAATTTCATTTTTCTGGAAGTAAGGATACCGATACGGTCTCACGGCTACCGGCATCGTTCCCTCCTTGAGGTTCACATGGTGGTCATGAGGGCGTGTAGGTGGCAGCCCCTTGAGTACAGAAAACACTTTGTCAAACCTTAGCAATAGCTGATCCAATCCATCTTGTTGTTGAGCTGTTAAAGTAGGTTCCGGTAGACCCAAACCCCTACTATTCACCACTTGCAAGTTCATCAATAACCCCTGTTTTCTTTGTTTGAAAGATTGTGAAATACGCTCCTTATCACACAACTGATCCGGAGGAGTGATCTGCCCTCTTAATTCCACTGTTTTCTCTTTATCTTTGAAGGACATCGTGAGGGATTCAAAGTCCCATAGAATTGGCCCCAACGTCTTCAACCATTGGATACCCAAAACGATGTCGATCTCTTCGAGCTGAAGTATGAAAAATTCTGAAGTAGTAGCATATCCTGGAAATTCAATCTTGATAGCTGAACACCTTCCCCCAACTCATTCGGTCGCCATTGGCAATCTGAACTTTGGGTCCATTGCTGGTTTCCTTTGGCAACTTCAATTTCTGAACCAGCCTTGCATTCACAAAATTGTGGGAGCTTCCCGAATCAATCAGAATTGTCACTTGGTGTCCACCCACTCTTCCGATAACCCTCATAGTGTTTGAGGTAATGATTCCCGTCAAAGCATTCAAGGAGATGGCTGGAGTAAGGGAGTCATCTTCCGGGTCACTATCGTCCTCCTCCGACATTTCCTCCTCCCTTTCCACTTCAATGACGAATAACCTTTTACACTTGTGTCCGGGTACAAATTTCTCGTCACACCTGAAACACAATCCAGCCTCCTTTCTCTCTTGCTATTGCTTGATGCTGAATTTCTGTCCATGCTGAATCTCCTTGAGTTGCTGCTCTGCTACTACCCCAACATCAGCCTTGACTGACCCAAAACATCCTCCCTTGTTAGACGTTCCAGCTGCATATTGATATCCCCTGTTCATTGCTCTCCCAATTGTTGCTGATTTCTGATTCACATGGGTCTCCAAATGTCTAGCCAGCCCTTGAGCGTCCAATAAGGTGTCCGGCTTCCTAGCTTTCACCTTCACTCTCAATTGAGGCTTGAGACCACAAGTATAGCTGCTGATTCTCTGCTTTTCAGTCATGCTTCTAGCTCTAGTGACCAACCGGTTAAATTGAACGGTATACTCTTGAACTGATGTGTCCTGTTTTAACCGAGTAAGGTCGCCATAAAAATCCTCATATTCCGAGGGACCGAACTGAAGATTCACGGCTTCCTTCAATTCAGGCCAGCTAGGAATTCCATGATGTTCTTGCAACATATCATACCAAATTTGTGCATCATCCTCCAAATGAAAACTGGCCAACTCTACTTGCAATCTCTCTTGGACGTGGTGGTGCAGCTTGAAAATTTTTCTGCCCTGCTAAACCATGAAATTGGGTCCTTGGTTTCATCAAATTTTGGGAAGCTAATCTTGGAGCCTTTCAAGAAATCTTCATTTGGGTCATCATAGGCAGCAATATCCCTGCAATTTTGGGTAGCGCCTTCCTGGAAATTTTATCAAACAGGTGCTCTTCCTCTCCTGCCCATACCGAATTGCTTCCTTCCTCCTTGCAACAGCGCCTCTTCCAGCTGTTCTTGGTGGTTCAAACCCTGCAATCCATCATCACCAGGTCGCCTACCCTGCAACAAATCATCATAAGATCGCCTACCCTGCAATCCATCCTCACAAGGTCGCCTACCAAGCAACCCATCTTCACAAGGTCGCCCCATCCCTGCTGAAATTGGATGTGCTCCTGGATGATGATCAACCATACCTTGCAACAGCCCCTCATGGTGTCGCCCCCTCTCTGCTGATGTCAACAACACCTCTTGGGGACGTCCAACATGGGATTCCAGCACCTCTTGGGGACGTCCAACCTGGGATTCCAGCAATGGATCATCCCTCTCCATCCCCCTTGCAGGAACCCTCCCCTGAATTGTCCCAATACCTTCTCTATTTCCCAACCCATCACTTCTTGATTGCAGTAATAAATCAAACTTTGATGACATATTGGTAATGGCAGCAATTAAATTGATCTTGTACCCTCCTAATCTGGGATAATTCATCAAGATGGGGTGAAGAAGACGTACCTCCCTCAACCTGCTCTGATACCAATCTGGAAGAGGTTTCTCCTGCAAGCTCCACAACCAATTCCTTGCCCTTGGGAGGCTTGGAACTCTGCTTTGCTGGTGCCATCTTGAGGACGAACTTCCTGGAAGAAGGGGGATGAAAATCAACAGCAACAATGGTGGAAGAAGGGCTGCAATTTCAGCAACCAAAGGGGAAGAACCGGGGCGTCCTGGTTCTTGGGTTTCAAGAAAGGTTGGAAGGGGTGGAGCAATCTCCAAAGGGGTGAATTTGATTTTCAAAATACAAGTTGTTACACAATTCTGTTACAGCCCCCTTTTGTAGGCATCTTCCCTAGTGAAATGACCCAAACATTCCTACCCAATTCCCCCTACTAACAACCCTACTCATCTACTAACAATATTCATAACAGAGCTCCATTAACAATTTGTACAACAGAGGAACTTCTGGTGGCATTGGCGTGAACCAGTGAAGAGACATCCAAATGCTCAAGCCTGGACAAGTTCCCGAGGTTAGGAGGTGTTCTCCCGTGAAATCTTGCATATGACAGGTCCAATGCTTCAACTCTACCAACGAACCTATGAATTCCGGGATTCTAATCCCTTCAAATGAGTTTAGTCTCAAATCTAAGAACTGCAGTTTCTTCAAATCCATTAGCGATGGGCCCAGTTTACCACCTAAACTCACATCCAGTGAAGCCAACCATCCTTTTTGATGCTCATCAAATGGTAAGTTAGCATAAGGATTTTGGGGATTGTGCAAGACCATGGCAGTAACATACCCGGTTTGGTTGTCGCAGGTGATTCCTCGCCACCTGCAGCAGTCTGATCCAAGCTGCCAAGACTCGAGGTGATTTGATGGGTCGATGAGGCCCTCCTTGAATTTGATTAGAGCTGCTTCTTGGGAGGGAAGGCAGTGTGGATGGTAGTAGTCCAGGGAGACGCATTGGTTGATTGAAAACATTGTGACAAGGCTGAGATAGGAGTAGAGAAGCAAAAGCTTGGCCATGGCTTGAGAATCATCCATCACAAACACTCAAAATCCAAGACTGTTGCTTGTGTGTCATAGAATGGTTCAAACTACAATACTTAAGAAACTAATGCTTCGCCTTTATGTATAAAAACAGAAAATTTAATAATAATAACTCTCATTCATAGGTATTGGGTATCCAACAAGGCAGTTAATGTAAAGCATTATGAAAAATATATAAAATAACCATTGAGATTGAAAAAATTAACCTTAAAGAGACAGTATTTAAAAATTACCATTAAAATAAATATTGCAAAGCAAACACTATCGTAAGGCTAGATATAGTTCATAGGGAGTATGTTACAAGGTAATCAGATTATAGGTCACTAAACTATTGTGCATGGACAAAAAAGACAAAGAAAATCTTGACATATTTTTCCTCCTAGCAATGTTTCTGCTCGTATAATTTACCATGTCTACTAAGATGTCTTGCCAATTTTGTGGAGTTCTCAAAATGTTTGTCCAGTAACAAAATTTTCTCTGTGCTTGAACCATCCTTGAAGTAGCTGTATACATTTTAAACTGCAGATGCTGCCTTGAAAGTAATAAGTTCCAAGTCACCTGCTGCAATAGGGTAAAATAAGAGGCACAGCACAACATTGAAGTCTCAGCTCAATTTACAAAAGAACTTCTCAATTTTATATGTAGCATGAAAATATATGTACAAGCTCCAGTTAGATTTAGATGTATAGAAAGTCACCAAACAAAAACTCAAGCATCATGGCTTATGATGAAATAGAGTTGTTTAGTGAGATCTATATCTCGAACTCCAATTTTGAGATTACCTGAAAGATGAAGATAATGATGATTGTGAGCTATATATCTCAATCATATTTTAAGCCGCAGAAATTTTAGAAACCACCACAAGAAAGAGGAGCAGAGAAGTAGACATACCTTTTGCAGAGAACAAAGTCACTAGGAAATTGTCTTTCACCCACAGGTAAGATCACGGTCTATCAGAGTACGAGAATCACGTTGAAAAATCTCTCCTTTTTTACACACACTGTCGAAACGTTTCAAATAGTAATAAAGGGAGAAGATGGAGGCGGTTACAATTGTCGGTAATTGTCCCATTTAAATTCGACTTTTAAATATAAAATACCAAGGTAAAAACATTTAAAAATCATGAAATAAAAAATTAAGCACCATTCTTGTGCAAGCTTATAAGTGATAAAAGTGATTTTCTGCAAGTGGGATCCTTCTCCTAAATATACTCGTAGGAGGCTGGTAAGTGCTGGGACGTTGATAGAGCCAAAACACTCCAAAAGACTAGCTCTTAGCCTACAAAATAATGCACCTTTTCAGAATCACAACAGAAAATAACCCAGGACATGCACAGATACTAGTCATGGCCCTGCACAAAGCACAATCTTATAAGATTACTCTAAATACTTTTAACAATAATACTTATATTTTGTTGTGAAAAAGAATAGTAATATTGTAAAATTGTTGAAAAACATGGGGCAAATCCTTGTTAGAAATCTTTAATTTTTATTAATAGGTTGCTTTAGACATAGGCGTTCAATGATATTGATTGCCAAATGGGGCAAATCCATAAAGTGTAACTTGTGTTCACGGAATAGTGGATAGACGTCAATTTAAACTCTTAGCCCACGATATAGCTGATTGTTTAGGTGTTCTAAATGAAGGGGATACTACATACTTCGAAAATATGACTAAGGATGTGTTATTTCTAAGATATGTATCTGATGTCGAACTAGATGAATTTGTATTAAAATCTGGAGTGAGATGCAAGAATCCTGTGAATGGTAAGGATCTAACTCCAATTGCTTTTACAAGTTGACAGATAATGGTGACCAATGTGCTACCCCAATGAGGTGACTTGAATGATGCTAGCAGTTTGGAAGTTTATTTGGTTTGGATGTTTATCAACCAAAAGTAAATTAATTTTCCAGTTTTAATTCTTAATCATATGTTTAGGTGCAAGAATCAGAGTAGATCTGGATTACCTTATATTCAGATGTGGCATCTATGTTTGTAAAGAAATGGAGATGTCTTAATTACTGTTGTGGAAAAGTAGTGATTCGAATGGTGAACATTACACCAATTTTGTCTTAGTCAATTTTATCGAATCAACAAGAGGTCTCACACAGAGCCTAATTCTCCCAAGAATGTTGAGGAAGATGATGATGCTCAGTGTGAAAGGGAATTGAATGAAGCCTAGGATGTTATTGATGCAATTAGGGAATCTGATAATGATGTTGATAGGCATATGAAGGATGTTCCTACAGCCGAAAAGATTTCATCACAGCTGAATGAAACCAAATAGTCTAGCTGATCATTTTGCTCACTTGAATTCTAGGTTGGACTCAATGGATACTTGGGTTAATCAGTTACAATGAAAAATTCGGTATGCTTAATAGCGAAATTGGTAATTTGGATGACAGGTCAGTTCAGAGGAGATGAATCAAGAAAAATAAATTATGGATTTTTGTGCTTCATATTCGATTATCTTGTGTGGCTCACCCATGTGCTCTCCAAGGAGCAAAAACAAATTTCCTCTTCTATCTTATATATTGAGATAAGAAAAATAGGGAAATACTTTTTTATTCATTTAATAACACATGGGTGGGCCACATGAGGTAATCATGATTATTTTATACTCTCGTGGATGTAAACATACTTAATTTGTATCCAAAATAATTAATTCAATATTATTTTTTATAAAAAATATATTAAATATAGCTACTTTATGTAGGTTGACTATTTCAAAATTTTCATGTTATTTACACTATTTTCATGATAACTAAACGCCCTAAGAATGTATCATTAAATCCTTCAACCCCCAACTCATGCACTCCCTAAGTAATTAATTCATCAACCCTCTATAATTCAATTCTCCTAAGCTTTAGTTTTTATGAGAGTCTAACTCTTCACCTTCCTTGTTCAACTGAACAAGGCCCATAAACACTACGGTTGAACCACGTACGACCCTTTAGCCACATCCAAACTCTATTAGTATGTGATCATTAATCTAAAAATGGTATCGGATAAAGTAACATATTGATAAATTATTTGAGAGAAAAAAATTTTATTCAGAAAAATAATTCTACCAAAACAATTCCAGAATTTTTCAATACTTACCGATTAGCCTCAATTATTTCTACTTCCTATGACAAATTAGCATCTTTATCAATAACCAGTTTTACCCTCCTAAACTTATTACCTTAACTTCAAATAGTATTATTTGGTTGAATGAGAAAGCAAGTATTCAAGATGTAAGTAGAAACAAAAGCCACGGTTTGGTGGTAAGACATGACTGTAATATCGTCAGCCATGAGTTTCTAGGCAAGTTCAGTTTTAAATTGTGTTTCAGATTTCATCAAGCAATGTCATTGACTTCTAGATGTCCTGTGGTTCTTACAATTTAAATTAAAAGAGTGGGAAGGTCTTGCTAAAGATCTTGAATACTCTGAAAAAGAGACCAATGTATTGCCTTTATCTTTAAAGGTACCATTGATATTCAAGTCTATCTTCTTCAAACATAGTTTTCAATATTAGATTCTTTTATCGTATCTGTCGGTCCGACTCTGTTTATCGCATACCCTTTTTAAATGTATTACGATATAGGCGTTCGTACCATTTTAATTTGGACACGATTTTTCATTCTAAAATTTTCCAAAACTCAGATTTTTATTGAAAATAATAGTATTTTAACCAATATTTAATTTAATATTAACAACAAAAATAGCTTTAATAATTAATAAAACTAAGCTCAACCTACTTGAATCAAATATACTTTGTACCTGCTATAAGTTTGGTATAATAACTTGTATGATATTTAAACTTTTGCTTCAACTACTATTCACGTAGTCGGATCACAAGTTATTTCAACTATCAGTCTATCACTTTGAATGTAGGATTTAAACTTTCATTGTTTGCAAATCCTTTCCATAGCTTCTAGACTTCTGGTGGAAATAATGTACAGGCCACCTAAGCAGACCTTGGAATGACTGAATGTTAATGAAGTTGCAAACTTAGTCTAACACCAAGAGATGAAGACTTTGGGGAGTAGAGGAAAGCTAATACAGTTCAGATTATTTACGTCAGTCTTTATTGGGCACATCTTTCTCAAAAAATATGGACAAGACTAGAATCATTCTTGTGCTTGCACTTTTTCTAGGCCGTGGATGAGATCCAATAAGTTACGGATAAATTGCTGGTGGTTTGCTCAGCGTCACGCATAAAGCCTTTGTGTTGTATGAACAATGAATCCCATCTAAGCCTCATGTTCTTCAACGTCTCTGACAGGTAATCAGATATGCAATGTCTCCTATTGGCTGGAGTTTTTCCTGATGTACTTGTGGGTGGTAATTATCGGTTTATATATATATATATATATATATATATATATTCTAATAATGCTAAAAGTAAAATCAGGAACCTCTGAAGCAGAAGCGATATTTTGTTTCTGTGCTGTTGGCTGGGTTTATGAATGATCTATCGAAGATAAAATTTTACATCTTTTCTTGGCTCATATTGTTTTCTAGATATCATAAGTTAGTGCATGGTTGTCTAGTGTTTTATTGCAATTTAAATGGTTTTTTTATCAATTGTTTTAGATGCTTTCGTATCATTTCAATTACCAATAATAGAAGCTTCATTTTTGTTTCTTTGCTACGCATCTTCTGGCATTATATACTTGTCTTACTGTTTGATATAGAAGGAACACTTTGTTATGTAGATACTTGTGTTTCATGTTTAGCTCAAAGAAGCATTTTCTTTTGTTTTTCTGATTGTGATTTCCAGAATTTTCTGCAATTTTTTATTCTGGTTTCCAGAATTTCCTGTAATACTAGTAAATTTAATTGAAAGAGCATTGTCTTGCTTGGTTTTAAACTACACGGGCTCTATGAACAATAAATTTTTGTTTATAAACAAGAAAAAGTAATTGTTTGAAACTGTAAGATATAATATGAATATTTGATGGAACTCTTTTAATTTATTGGTGCTGTAAAATTGTGCTTCTTGTTAATTGGTAAGCAGATTGGCTGCATGGATTCGATCACTATAAGAAAGTTACAACTAACGCACTAAAAAGACGGTGGTTTTATTTTGTGATACACTCTAAATTTGCAGAAAATTCTTTTTTCAATATTATGTTGAAGGCTGCGACAGTGAACAACCAAAACAATTTCTTTGTCCTTGGAGGCTCGTGAGGTTTGGAAAATGTATCTAATTGAGACCAGTCGAAGCTCACAAGCAGGAATTAAAATGGAGGTGCGATTTGAATCTGTTACAAAATACTCATTTTCATAATTCACAACAAAATTTATATTATAAAATTAAGATATCTCAATTTGGTAAAGTTTTGCTTATAAAATTTAAAACATCATATTCTTATTTAAAATTATTTTTGTCGTCTTTTTTATTAGTTTAGGTAAACTCCTTGTGTGTGTCTGTCAATATATATATGTATGGAAAAATTCATTTGAACAACACTAGAACAATTATCATTTTTTTCTAATATTAATGGTTAGGTGCATTTAATATTTATCAAAAGCCGGGTATGAGAGAATCATCAGTTTGGACATTGGGTTTTGTCGTTATAAATGATATCAGAGTAACCTTGTTCCGTATTAAATATTTGGCTAAACTAGGGATGTTGATTAAGCTTCTAGTCACATGACAAAGAAGAATGTGGACTGCGATGGGCTAAGTGTAGGAATTTGAAGGACAAAAATTTTTAAGGTGGGTGGATTGTAATAACCTCAACTTACTTCCACATTTAATGCCTATTAGGGTAAGATCCTGTTTATAAGTAGTAATGGACTAAAGATCTTCAACTTGGTTAATCACTTTTGAAGAGATGACTTAAACCCATTATGTTACACTTTGAGCCAGGTTGTTACATATGGTATTAGAGCAACCTAGTTTCATGTTAGATGGTGGGATAGACTAGGGACGTTGGCTAGGCTACTAGTCATAGGCCACAGATAGACGTGGGGCTAGGGATAGGCCAATTGAAGGAATTTCAAGGATGAAATTTCCTAAGATGGGTGGATTGTGAAATACCTCAACTTAGTCCAATATCAAATACCTATTGGGAAAAGATCTTATTTTTAATTGAAAATGGACTATAGATCTTGAACTTTGATTAACTACTTTTGAAAAGATAACTCAGGCTCATTAGTTTACACTTTGAGTTGGGTCGTTACAGCACACACGCCTTTCCAAGTCAAAGTGCCGATTTGCTAGAACCCTAACGATGCACGATTGTTGAATCGAGCTGCATGCAAAGTTGGGTCAACTACTGGGCGCAAGGGCACCCTTATCGAAAACTTTAACCCTAAAAATCTGCTTATGCAAGGGCGCTGGGATGACACCCTTGCCCTCAGCACAGGTTGTGTGCACTAAGGCTAAAAAATTTAGGCAAGAAAGCTGAACGAAGACAAAACAAAGCCAAAAATGACATGAAGCCAAACAAAGACAGTAAAAGGTGAGAATGCTAAATGGGCCTCAAACCCCAATCTCGATTCGGTGAAAGTCTAGATAGGGCCCATTGGGGCTATCCATTGGGTCAAAATCCCCATGATGCATACAAAAGAGGCACCCTTAAAAACCAAGCATAATAGACCAACGACCTAGATCTCACCCTAAAACCTTAAACTTCCCCCTCTCTCTCTCTAAAACTATATATCTCGTGTATACTTTGATATCTCATACTTTGTTGTAACATAACTAATGCTATTATCAGGATATTAGGGCATACTCAACCTTCATAATATGCACATGGCCAATCGGGCTCTATATTCGGGGTCTAAAGCTAGGTTGACTTGAACTACAGCTCAACTAACCAAACAGACCCAATGCTAGTCCAAGCTGGGCGTAACTTACAGTGGTAAAACCCTAAGTCAAAGTCGAGGTTTTATAATCTGTTTAAAATAATAACCTTTGGAAGGGAAGAGTTTATATAGGTTCCAACTTTGACTAAGACAAGCCCAAAAGCATTTAATGATCTTATAACTTGAGCTTCTATGTTCAAAATAGTGACTTAGAAGAATCTATATGATGATCATCAAAACTAAGACTCAATATGGACTACTAATAAAACTTGATACTCTTATCTAGAGATTAATCAACTCGTGGTTTCATGGCATTCATAAACTTGAACCATGGAGATTCACTTGTATAAAACGACAACAAAAAACAGTAACAAATGGTCAATTATAACAAATGGTCAATTATATGTATGCTATGCTAATTATTCAACAATTGAAAATGGAAGAACGGAAGTACTAGTGAAGAGGGAGACTTCGGCGAAGTAACTACTTTAGGGGTAAGCATTTAATCAGTTCAATTCTAAAACAATCAAATTAATTAACTGAATTATGTTCAGCAGCCAGATTTTATAACCGAAACCTAATTGAATTAAACCACCGCTCTAGTACTAAAGATGGCCGTCCAAGGAAGGAAGGAGGAGAGAGAAGAGGATGGGAGGGGAAATGGTTTTTTTATTAAGGGTCCATTTGATTGGGATGAAAATAGTGTAAATAAAAAATAATTTCATAAGAAATAGAAATGTAATGAAATAAAATAACATGCAAATTTTAAAGATTTCCCTTACATGTTTGGCTATTAGGAAAATAAAATGAAAATGAAATATTTTTTCCTATGTGTGTCTACCAAATTTCCCCTAATTTCTTATGTTTTTTATAAGAAAAAGTTACATAGTAAAATTTTTACGCAGACTTGCTTTAACTGAAAATAAAATATCCTCCGACTAAATTTATGGACAACCAAACACAAAGAAATTTTTGATCTCCAGAGTTAATTTTTTTTCATATGATTTCAGGACGACCAATAGACTCTAAAGCACTATTTGGTTAGCATGAAAGAAATGTTATGACATTTCAGATTGATTTTGATCATTTGAACATATTGCGAACATGGAGTTGATCTCGATTAAGATGGCCTGGACATGGACATGGACTTGTCTTAAAGACTTCTTGAAGACCGGTCATTTAAGAGGAGTCTTAAAATTTGAACTAATGTGAATTTGAAATTCAAACTTGAATGGGAATCTTGTGTTGGAGTGTGGAGGAGTTTTCTCCACATTAATGCTCAAGTCGTTGGGTGCTATGAACAAGCTTTAGACTTATGTCACTGTATAAAGAGATTGTTATCAACATGGAAATGCTAGAGCTCTATCCGAATATTCAAGTGTTTGAGTATTCTAAAGTTGGTATAAATTTGAAAGAAGGTTGAAGAGCTACAATTGAATATAAGCTTATGATAAAGCTTCATTGTGTCAACCATAGGGCTTTCTCAAGAGATTAGACAAGACATTGTATTTTTTTATATCTCTTATGTTGTAAAGACCGTATTGATCTTGTATGTGGTGTATGCATGCACTTTTGGTCTTTTGTACTCTATGGGTGTGAAGTGGGGTTGAGTGGTGTCATAATTATAAGTGCCAAGTTTGGCTTGTGAAGGTGAGTGAGAGGCCAAGGGTTGAAGGACAAAGAGTGTAGCTTGTGTAGCTGGCTCAGGGTTGAGTGCGGCGATGGACAAGCGGGCTTGTAAAGCACTTGGGTCTTGCTTGGTTAAGGATAAGTGGTTATAAACTTAGGTTGCAACACACTTTCGGTTTGGCAATAGTGAAGCATAGAAACCCTACCCAGCTGTAGGACACGGCGGTGTAGAAGAGAGGATGTACCAGTTAGGAATCCCTTTAAAAATATTTGTGTTTTATTCCTTATCCTTACACTTTGAGCTTTAAAATTTTTTGACTAATATATAAATTGTTGCAATTAGTTTGTTTGAACTTGCTTCAACAATACTTTTTGTGATTATTTGCATCTAGTCACCTATATTTGTTTAGTATCTCTATAGGACAATATCTTGTTTTTTGGACTAACTCATGATTTAGTATTTTAGATTTTCTACTGTGTACTGAATCTTTATTTTCAATTGGCATCACAACTTTCGGTTAAGGTTGATGTGTTTCACAATTCCATAATGACCATGAAGAGAAAGACAAAAGCATTGGAAGAAGAATTGACCACAAGACCTCCTTTCTTTGATGATTCTAATTATATATATTAGAAAACTAGGATGAGAACGTTCCTAACTTCTTGCAATTTTGATCTATGGCAATATGTTTGATGGACATATGGATCCTAAAACTGAAAGAAAGCACATTCCTTAAATATGAAAGCTATGAATGCTTTAGTTTGCTCTTTATGTGAAACTGAATATACTAGAGTGTCTCGGTGTACTTTGGCTAAAGAGATATGGAAACTTCTCAAAGTGACACATGAACGCACATCTCAAGTTAAGGAATCGAAGATTAGTCTACTTACATCACAATATGAAGCTTTTAAGATGGAAGATGGTGAGAGTATCAATGTCATGTACAACCGATTCAATGACATTGTGGTCGCTTTGAGAAACCTTGGTAAGGATCTAGCTTCCGATATAATCAATAGGAAACTACTTGCATTACTACCTATTAAGCAGAGACCTAAAGTAACGGCTATTGAAGATGCTAAGAATCTAAAGACTATCACCACCAAGGAACTACTTGCATCGCTAATCACTCATGAACATACTTTGGAAATGGATAGGAAAGAGCATGAAGTTTATAAAAGAGAAAGAAAGACCTTGCTCTACAACTATTGATGGGAAGTATGGATGGACCTAATCAAGCTTTCAATTGTAGAAAATTCGAGAATTTTGTAGAGGAAAATGTCTCAGATAAAATGGGTGATAAAAAGAATGAGAAACCCCAATGTTATGAATGTAAACATTTTAGACATATGATAAATGAATGTGTGAACATTAATAAGGAAGAGGAAGTAGATTAAAGAAAGGAAAAAGAAAAAGAAAAGGGAAAAGAAAAAGACAAGAAGGTTATTCAAGCTTCATTCGAAAGTGAAAATGAAATAGATCTTGAAGAATTTCTCAAACAAATGTGCTTTATAGCAAATGAAGATGGTGATGAAATTAATAAAGAGTTTCAAACTACATTTGAAGAAATGTATCAAAACTTAATCAATGTTGATAGGGTCAACTAGGATCTAAAGATGATATCAAGCCGTGTTTTCTGAAAATGAAGAACTTAATGCCAAAGTGGCAAGCTTTGAACAAAAGAATGAAGAGCTTTACATCACCACTTGAAAAAAAGATGACAAGCTAGACAAGATGTTTGGTGGATCTCAAATGCTCTCTGGAATATTACTTGTTCAAAAGAGTTTATTATGCAAACTCGGACTATGAGGAGACAAATATGGAGGTAATTATAATAAGTTTAATACTTTTATTAAAGCTTCCACTACTAGCTCTTGTATAGGTAAATCAAGCAAACAAGGCGCTAAATTGAAGGAACCTAATGGTCTTGTAAGACATCAGGCCAAGTGGAAGTCAACCAAGCAGAAACTTCGAAACCCTAATTGAAGGAGAAGTAGACATCTATATTTTAATCCGAAAAGGATTATGTGGAACTATTTTGGCAAAGAAAGACACGTTAAGGTAAAGTGCAAAGGATGATTATTGGTGGATTATGACTTGATGAGATGGGTTCCGAAAGGATATATCTTTGCAAGTACACACATATCCTATGGGTAAATTTTAATTTATTTCAATTCCGGATTTTTTGAGGGAATTAAATAAAAATAAAATCGGATTATTTAATAGATTGATGTATCTTATTCATTATGGTTTTAATTGATGTTTTATCATGGGGAGGTGTTTTTCACCATGATTGGTTTTCCAATGTAATGGAACAACTAAATTGCAATCCAAACTAGATTTCAAAGCATTTCGGTGCTTCCAAAATCTGATTTGGTTGTAGACATTAAGACTAATGGTTTGATTAGTTTTGGAAGATGAACAGGTTAGAAAATGGACACGGGTCAGGCAGAACCATTTCAGGGTTCTTGCCATCTCAACTTTTTAAGCCCTTTGGAGAAAGTTTTCTTCACCAAAATTGTGTGCTTACTGATTCTTGGTGCAAACAAAGCTTAGCCAGTGCTTTTGTGTGCTGCATGCTGCTGAAAATCATCAAGTTCTATTTGATTTCATTCAAGTTCGGGTGCTTTGTTAGTTTTCAGATCCTGCTGAAGTCGGATTGATCTGATCGCCTATGAAATAAATTTGGGATTTTTCATCTTTAATGACCAATCAGGTTTGGTAACTGTTTCCAATCGATTCCTTTAGTCTTCTCAAGTTGTTTGAGTCAATTGATTGTGAACCAAGCTTCTTAATTTGATCGGTTTTGTGAATTGGTGTGCAAAAAAGTTTTACCGAAACCTTATTTGAACAATTTCTAATTTCATCTGAAATAGCTTTGGGATTATTGTTTATTTTCTTGTATTTGATGATGTCGAGTGAAGCTCGATCATCCCGAAGGAATGGTGGAAGTTCAAGCTCTCAACCGAAAGGCAAAAGACAGTAAGGGGAATGAAGTCAATTTTTAACTGTCCGAGGGAGAAGAAAATTTTATTGTTTAATAGTTTTACAGTTCAAAATGCAATTCATGAACAATCTTTAGATCTTGAAAATTTTACTGTTGTGGATGGATTTTTAGTATGGTTAGAAGAACAAGGATGGCTTTCAGCTTTTACTAAACCAAAATCTAAAGTTGTAATGACATTGATTGCCAAATTTTTTCATTATATGAATTGACAAAGTGCAACTTGTGTGCAGCGATTAGTAGATGGATGCCAATTTAGACTCTCCGCAAAGATATAGCTGATTATTTAGGTGTTCCAAATGAAGGGGATGCTACGTAGTTCAAAAATGGGACTAAGGATGTGCAATTTTGAAGATATGTATTTGCTGTCGGACTAGATGATGTTTTATTACAATCCGGAGTGAGATACAAGAATCCGGAGAATGCTAAGGATCTTACTCCAATTGCTTTTATATTTTGGCTGATAATGGTGACCAATGTGCTACCCTAAGGAGGTCACTTGAATGATGTTAACAGTTTCGGAGTTTATTTCGTTTGAATGTTTGTCTGCCAAAAGCAAATTAATTTTCTAGTTTTGATTCATAATTATATGTTTAGGTGCAAGAATCAGGGAAGATCTAGATTACCTTATGTTTGGATGCTGACATCTTTGTTTGTAAAGAAATGGAGATGTCTTAATCACTATTGTGAAGAAGTAGTGATTCGGATGGTGAACATTACACCACTTGAGCCTCGGTCAACTTCTCGAATCAACAAGAGGTCTCAAATAGAGCCTAATTCTCCCAAGAGTGTTGAGGAATATGATGATGCTCAGCGTGAAAGGGAAGTGAATGAAGCCTCAGATTCTATTGATGCAATTAGGGAATCGGGAATCCGAATGAGATAATGATGTTGATAGGCATATGAAAGATGTTTCTATAGCCAAAAAGATGTCATCACAGCCGAATGAGCCTAATAGTCTCGCTGATCATTTTGATCTGTTGAATTCTAGGCTAGACTCGATGATTGTTCAGTTGATGAGTTATGGTAAGCTATTTGGTATGCTTAATAGCCAAATTATTAATTTAGATGATAGACTGGTTCTGATGGAGATGAATCATGAAAGATAAATTCCAGATTTCTGTTCTTCATATTTGATTATCTTGTATGACCCACCCATGTGCTCTCCAACGAGGAAAAACAATTTCTTCTTTTTCTTATCTATTGAGATTAGAAAAATAGGGAAATATTTTTTCTCACTTAATAACACATGGATGGGCCATATGAGGTAATCATGATTATTTTATAGTCTCATGGATGTAAACATACTTAATATGTATACAAAATAATTAATTTAATATTATTTTTTATAAAAAATATATTAAATATAGCAACCTTTGGTGAGTTTGACTATTTCAAAATGTTCATGTCATTTACACTATTTTCATGATAACTAAACGGACCCGAAATATGTATCATTAAATCCTTCAACTAACAAATCATACACTCCCTAAGTAATTAATTCATCAGCTACCTATAACTTGATTCTCCCCAGCTTTAGTTTCTAGGATCGTCTAACTCTTCCCCTTCCTTAGTACAACTGAACAAGGCCCACACCACTATGGTTGAACCAAGTACTGCCTCTTAGCCACATCCAGACTCTATTGGTATCATGTGATCATTAACCGGAAATGGTATTGGATAAGAAAAATATTGATAAATTATTTGAGAGAAAAATAATTTTATTAAGAAATACAATTCTCCCAAAACAATTCCGGTATTTTTCAATCCTTATTGATTTGCCTCATATTTTTCTACTTCCCATGGCAAATTTTCATCTTTATGAATAACTGGTTTTCCCCTCCTAAACAAATTAACTTAACTTCAAATACTATTTTTTGCTTGAATGAGAAAGCAACTATTCAAGATGTAAGTATAAACAAAAGACACAGTTTGGTGGTAAGACATGACTGTAATTTCATCAGCCATGAGTTTCTAGGCAAGTTCAGTTTTAAATTGTGTTTCAGATTTCATCAAGCAATGTCATTGACTTCTAATTGTCCTGTGGTTCTTGCAATTTAAATTAAAAGAGTGGGATGGCCTTACTTAAGATCTGGAATACTCTGAAAAAGAGACCAATGTATGATCTTTATCTTTTAAGGTGCCATTGATCTTCAACTCCGTCTTCTTCAAACATAGTTTTCAATATTATATTCTTGTATCATATCTGTCGGTCTGTTTGTCGCATACCCTCTTTAAATCTATTACGATGCATGCCTTCATACCATTTTAATTTTGACATGATTTTTCAATAAATTTTTTTCCAAAACCCAGATTTTATTGAAAGTCATAATATTTTAAACAATATTTAATTAAATATTAACCACAAAAATAGCTTTAATAACTAATAAAACTCAGTTCAACCTACTTGAATCAAATATACTTTGTACCTGCTACAAGTTTAATATAATAACTTGTATGATATTCAAACTTTTGCTTCAATTACTATTTACTTAGTTCGATCACATGTTATCCACCATGGCATCTATTGCCATGTTTTTCTAACTTCATTTAAACAAAGAAATTTCTGTGAGCATTACCCGCATCTGATATTCCATGAAATGAAGCAAAGACTCCATTGACCTGTTACGTGATCGTTACTTCACTCGCTTCATCCGTCCTTGATTGGCGTTTTTGGAGTCATCTAAAGGCTCAGGTCAAGGCACCTAGTGTCTTTAATTTCCTTCGACTTTCTTCATGGCAAAATAGCTACTAGCTATATAAATCATTGATCACAAAAAAATATTTTCAATGTTTAATAAAATATTTATTTTTAATGTGCAATTAAAATTTTTATTTACAATTTAGATCTCTGATTGAGCCCGGTTTGACCTGTTGAATCAAATATATTTCGTGTTAGCTATAAATCCAAAATGGTAATATGGGTATAAGGGTATTTTATTTATAACTTTGGCTTCGATTATTATTTATCTAGTCGGATTACAAGTTATCCATCATGGCAAGTATTATTGTTTTCATGCTAATTTGAAAAATAATGAAATTTCATGCTAGTCTGAGTATTATAAAAGAAATGTTTTCTTTCCTTTTTATATATGTTTTCTTCAATGAAATAGCAAGTAGCATGTATACCTTCTCTTACAAGTTGGTAACATATATTAATCGTAAAGATAGATCATATGCGTTCCTCTATAATGTGAATTGGTGGACCTAAATATTCATTGCATGATTAGGTGAATGAATTTATAAGAAATTCACAAATGATTTTCCATAGGGGGGCAGATATTTCGTGTTGGGATTCAAACGGGATCGTACCCATGTATGAACCAAACCATCTCTACTTTGGATGGCTTTCACATTACTTGTTCCCGCTTATCCCACATTATATGACACCCAAGCAACATTCTTGCATTTTGAGTGTGTGATGGATGATTCTCAAGTAATGGATCAGAGCAGGAACAAGTAATGTGAAAGCAGCTCTAATCAAATTCAAGGAGGAACATGAAGCAGCTCTAATCATTTGTGAATTTCATCACTTGGTGGCAAGAAGTAATGTGAAAGCAGCTCTAATCAATTACTTGGTCCCAAGAAGCAGCTCTAATCAAATTCAAGGAAGGCCTCATCGACCCATCAAATCGCCTTGAGTCTTGGAAGCTTGGATCAGACTGCTGCAGTTGGCGAGGTATCACCTGCGACAACCAAACCGGGTATGCTATTGCCATGGACTTGCACAATCCCCAAAATCCATATGCTAACTTACCATTTGATGAGCATCACAAAGGATGGTTGGCTTCACCTGATGTGAGCTTAGGTGGTAAACTGGGCACATCACTAATGGACTTGAAGAAACTGCAGTTCTTAGATTTGAGACAAAACTCTTTTCAAGGGATTAGAATACCGGAATTCATAGGTTCGTTGGTAGAGTTGAAGCATTTGGACCTGTCATATGCAGGATTTCATCAGAGAATACCTCCTAATCTTGGGAACTTGTCCAAGCTTGAGCATCTGGATGTTTCTTCACTGGTTCACACCAATGCCACCACAAGGTACAATATGGTACGTCCCCAAGAGGTGTTGTTGACGTCAGTAGAGAGGGGCGACACCATGATGGGCTGTTGCAGGGTATGCCTGAACGTCATCCAGGAACACACCCAATTTCAGCAGGGATGGGGCGTCTTTGTGAGGATGTGTTGCATGGTAGGCGACCTGGTGATGATGAGTTGCAGGGTAGGCGGCCTGGTGATGAAGTGTTGCAGGGTTTGCACCGCCAAGAACAGCTGGAAGAGACGCTGCTGCAAGGAGGAATTAAGCAATTCGGGATGAGCAGGAGAGGAAGAGCACCTGCTCGACAAAATCACCATGAAGTCGCTGCCCAAAATTGCAGGGATGCTGCTGCCTATGATGACCCAAATGAGGATTTTCTGAAAGGTTCCAAGATCAGTTTTCCAAAGTTTGATGGAACCAAGGACCCAATTTCATGGTTTAGCAGGGCAGAAAAATTTTTCAAGCTGCATCACGTCCAAGAAAGATTGCAAGTGGAGTTGGCGAGCTTTCACTTGGAGGACGATGCACAAATTTGGTTCGATATGCTGCAAGAACATCATGGGATTCCTAGTTGGCCTGAGTTGAAGGTAGCCATGAATCTTCAGTTCGGTCCCTCGGAGTATGAGGATTTTTATGGGGACCTTACTCGGTTAAAACAGGACGCATCAGTTCAAGAGTATACCGTTCAATTTAACCGGTTGGCCACTAGAGCTGGAAGCATGACTGAAAGGCAGAGGATCAGCAGCTATACTTGTGGTCTCAAGCCTCAATTGAGAATGGAGGTGAAAGCTCGGAAACCGGACACCTTATTGGACGCTCAAGGGCTGGCTAGACATTTGGAGAATCATGTGAATCAGAAATCAGCAACATTTGGGAGAGCAATGAACAGGGGATATCAACATGTAGCTGGACCGTCTAACAAGGGAGGTAGTTTTGGGTCGGTCAAGGGTGATGTTGGGGTAGCAGCAGAACAGCAACTCAAGGAGATTCCTCATGGACGGAAATTCAGCATTAAGCAATTGCAAGAGAGAAAGGAGGCTGGATTGTGTTTCAGGTGTGATGAGAAATTTGTACCTGGACACAAGTGTAAAAGGTTATTCGTCATTGAAGTGGTGAGGGAGGGGGAACTGTCGGAGGAGGACGATAGTGACCCGGAAGACGACTCCCTTACTCCAGCCATATCCTTGAATGCTTTGACAGGAATCATTACTTCAAATACCATGAGGGTTCTCGGAAGAGTGGGTGGACACCAAGTGACAATTCTGATTGATTCGGGTAGCTCCCATAATTTTGTGAATGCAAAGCTGGTTCAGAAATTGAAGTTGCCAAAGGAAACCAGCAATGGACCCAAAGTTCAGATTGCCAATGGCGACCGAATGTGTTGTGGGGGAAGGTGTTCAGCTATCAAGATTGAATTTCCAGGATATGCTACTACTTCGGAATTTTTCATACTTCAGCTCGAAGAGATTGACATCGTTTTGGGAATTCAATGGTTGAAGACGTTGGGGCCAATACTATGGGACTTTGAATCTCTCACGATGTCCTTCAAAGATAAAGAGAAAACAGTAGAATTAAAAGGGCAGATCACTCCTCCGGATCAGTTGTGTGACAAGAAGCGGATTTCACAATCCTTCAAAAAAAGGAAACAAGGATTATTGATGAACTTGCAAGTGGTGAACAACAGGGTTTTGGGTCAACCGGAACCTACTTTAACAGCTCAACAACAAGATGGATTGGATCAGCTGCTGCAAAGGTTTGACAAGGTGTTTTCTGTACCCAAGGGGCTGCCGCCTACACGCCCTCATGACCATCATGTGAACCTAAAGGAGGGAACGCTGCCGGTAGCTGTGAGACCGTATCGGTATCCTTACTTCCAGAAAAATGAAATTGAGAGACAAGTAAAGCAATTACTGGAGGATGGTATAATTCAGGCTACATCAAGTCCCTATTCAGCTCCGGTGTTGCTAGTCAAGAAGAAAGATGGAAGTTGGAGGATGTGTGTCGATTATAGGGCTCTCAACAAGGCAACGATAAAGGATAAGTTTCCCATTCCCAACATTGATGAACTCTTGGATGAATTACATGGTACTACCTATTTTTCTAAGCTGGATTTGAGGTCAGGTTATCATCAAATAAGGATGTATGGAGATGATGTCCACAAAACAGCTTTCCGGACACACCATGGGCACTATGAGTTCAAGGTTATGCCGTTCGGATTATCCAATGCCCCTTCAACCTTCCAAGCTTTGATGAATGAGGTATTTGCTCCCTATCTCAGAAAATTCATATTAGTTTTCTTTGATGATATTCTTATCTACAGCAAGTGTTGGGATGAACATCTATACCATCTTGAGTTGACGCTAGCTGAGTTGCTTAGACATGAGTTATATGCTAAGAAGGAAAAATGCTCTTTTGGGTTGCGTCAAATTCAGTATTTGGGACATGTTATCTCTTCCGAAGGTGTTGGCGTGGACAAGGAAAAAATAGAGGCTATTGTGAATTGGCCGAAGCCGAGATCAGTTAAGAGTGTAAGAGCTTTTTTGGGATTAGCTGGGTATTATAGAAAATTTATCAAGGGCTTTGGTACTCTAGCAGCTCCATTGTCGGATTTACTGAAAAAGGATGCTTATCATTGGGACCTTCTTGCGGAGCAAGCCTTCCATGACCTGAAACAAGCTCTCACAAAGGCTCCGGTGCTGGTGTTACCAAACTTCAATATACCCTTTGTGATCGAGTGTGACGCGAGTGGGATGGGAATAGGGGCTGTTTTGATGCAACAAAACCAGCCCATTGCATTTTTCAGTAAGAAATTGAATGGGAGGAATTTATTGCTGTCAGCTTATGAAAGGGAGATGATGGCTTTAGTGTTGGCTGTCCAAAAGTGGCGTCACTACCTGTTGGGTCGATCATTTGTGGTCCGAACAGATCATTCCAGCCTCAAGTTTTTATGGGATCAGCAGATTCATACCATGGCACAACAGAAATGGTTAGTGAAGCTGTTAGGATACGACTTCGTCATCGAATACAAACCCGGGAAGGAAAATAGAGTTGCTGATGCCTTGTCTAGACAGCATGAAGGCGATTTGCTGGAAACAGTTGGAAATGTGACCAAGCAAACAGGAACGCTCTCTTGTACAGCACTCTCAGTGGCCTTGCCAAGTTGGTTGGAGGTGATCAAACAAGCCTATACTACCAATGAGCATTTATTGAAGCTGAAACAGCAATGTGCTGACAACAAGCTGTCCTCAAGGTGGGAAGTGAGAGACGACATCCTATTTTACAAACACCGGATTTACTTGACTTCTGCAGATGGATATTATACCCATCATTCTGAAAGAGTTCCATGATGGTACTCATGAGGGGATTCAAAAGACCTTGAAGCGACTTAGAGCGGTTTTCTTTTGGTCTCGGATGCACAAGGACGTGGTGAGCTATTTGCAGAATTGTGACATTTGTCAAAAGTTCAAGAGTTCCACGTTAGCACCAGCCGGATTATTACAACCACTTCCTATACCCCAACAAATATGGACTTCCATTAGCATGGACTTCATTAGTGGATTGCCTAAGAGTAATGCAAAAGATGGCATTTTTGTGGTGGTTGACAGGCTTTCCAAGTACAGCCATTTCCTTCCTATTGCTCATCCTTTTTCGGCTCAATCTATTGCCAAGTTGTTCTTTGATGAAATTTTCAAATTGCATGGAATGCCGGCTTCGATTGTATGTGACAGGGATCCAACCTTCACCAGTTCTTTTTGGAAGGAACTTTTCAGCTTACAAGGGGTCGCCTTCAACTACAGCTCCGCCTATCACCCTCAAACCGATGGCCAAACTGAAGCAATAAACAAGGTGTTGGAGCAATATCTGAGATGTTTTACAGCAGATAGACCTCATACCTGGGTTAAATGGCTGCCATGGACTGAGTTTTGTTACAATACCAGCTTCCAATCTGCAATCCGAATGAGTCCTTTCGAAGCCGTGTACAATATGCAGCCACCCACCCTATTGTCATACATTCCGGGAACAGCTAAAACAGCAGAGGTTGATGAGGTGCTGAGGACCAGAGATCAGTTGTTGAGGGAATTGAAGGACAACTTGGCGGCAGCACAGCTGAGGATGAAGCATTACCATGATCTCCGGCGACGTGATGCTGAGTTCCAAGTGGGGCAGCAGGTCTATTTGAAACTCCAGCCATACCGACAACATTCCTTGAGAACCAAGCGATCAAACAAACTAGCTGCCCGCTTTTACGGTCCTTTCCCAATCACCAAACGCATTGGTCAGGTTGCTTATGAGTTGCAGCTACCAGCAGACTCTCAAATACATAACGTCTTCCACATCTCTCAATTGAAAGCTTCGGTAGTTGCGGGTGCTTATATCCATACATCTCTCCCAGCTGCAACGCAAATGGAAATTTGATGTCTGTAATTTGTTGTACCTTGCAACCTTGAGGGCAAGGTTGTGTTTCATGGGGAGGGAAATGTTATGAATATTGTTAGTATTGTTAGTAGGATTGTAGTATTGTTAGTAGGGTTGTTAGTAGGGGTAATTGAGTAGGGGTGTTTGGGTAATTTCACTCGGAAGGGTGCCTACAAAAGGGGGCTGTAACAGAATTCTGTAACAACTTTGTTTTGAAATCAAATTCACCCTTTTGGAGATTGCTCCACCCTCCAAGTTTCTCCCACAAGGCAAATTAATCAATATAAAGGCATTGTTATTTGCAGTGTTTGTGCATTGGAGTGATTCTTCAAGCCATGGTCAAGCTTTTGCTCCTCTGCTCCTATCTCAGCCTTTTCACATTGTTTTGCAATCAACCTATGCTGTCTCGCTGGACTACTATCATCCACACTGCCTTCTCTCCCAAGAAGCAGCTTTAATCAAATTCAAGGAGGGCATCATTGACCCATCAAATCGCCTCCGGTCTTGGCAGCTTGGATCAGACTGCTGCAGTTGGCGAGGAATCACCTGCGACAACCAAACTGGGTATGTTATTGCCATGGACTTGCACAATCCCCAAAATCCTTATTGCTAACTTACCATTTGATGAGCATCACAAAGGATGGTTGGCTTCACATGATGTGAGTTTAGGTGGTAAACTGGGCACATCACTAATGGATTTGAAGAAACTGCAGTTCTTAGATTTGAGACTAAACTCATTTGAAGGGATTAGAATCCCGGAATTCATAGGTTCGCTGGTAGAGTTGAAGCATTTGGACCTGTCATATGCAGGATTTCATGGGAGAATACCTCTAACCTTGGGAACTTGTCCAAGCTGGAGCATTTGGATGTTTCTTCACTGCTTCACACCAATGCCACCACAAGTTCCTCTGTTGTACAACACTGTTAATGGAGCTCGCACTTCATCGCTAAGTTGCGACAACCTTCAATGGATGACGAGTCTTGTTTCGTTGAAAGTCATCCAAATGAATGCGGTGAACCTTTCAGCATTGGGCCATGAGCCCATGCATGTTTTCAGCTCTCTCCCATCATTAGAGGAGTTGGGTTTGTCCTTGTGCTCACTCTCTGCTTCCAACAACATAACATTCTCCAACTTCACATCTTTGCAATTTCTTGATCTCAGCTCAAACTACATTGCGTCGGAATTCCCTAGATGGGTAGTTAACATAACAAGTTTGCAGTACTTGGACCTGTCGTATAACTTGTTTAGAGGTGAATTTATGTATGGCTTGTCGGACCTTCCATCCTTGCAAGTCATGTATATGTCTCAAAATTTCGTCAAAGTAAATTGTACGAAGTTATTTGCCGGAAAATGGAGTAATATTGCATACATAGACATAGATTATACTGACTTCAGTGGAAGCATCCCAAGTTCTATTGGAAACATAACTTCCCTCAAGCGCTTAAATGTGATGAGCAATTCAAGAATGCGTAATGGTTTGGAAGGTAATATTCCTCAAGAGATCGGAAAGCTCAAGAAACTGGAGTTCTTATCTTTGAAGTTCAACAACTTTGTGGGTAAGTTCCCACCAAAAATAATCAACCCACAGTTTTTGAGATATTTGCATATTGGATGGGGTTGAGTTGCAGAGCAGTGTGAATCTCCATTGGTTCTGCCAGTTCAAGTTTCTGGTGGCCCTATGGCTCAGTAATTGCCATCTCACAGGGCCTATTCCGACCTGTTTGGCTGAAATGCCCTTCCTTGGTATTTTAGAACTTGACAAGAAATCATTTGAATGGGACAATTCCTGTGGAGTTGGGCAAACTCTCCCAACTAGAGATTTTGGACTTGTCTCACAATTCATTCCAAGGCATTGTGCATGACACTCACTTCCAAAACCTGAACAGCTTGTCTGTGCTAGATTTATCTCACAATGCCATAGTTTTTAAGCCACGCTCTACTTGGTCCCCTCCTCCGAATCTCTTAGTTGTCGGCCTAGCTTCCTGCCAAATTGGGCCCTTTTTTCCTATCTTGGCTCAAACAACTTGAACATGTTTCTTATTTAGATTTGTCAAGAAATGAGGTCAAGGGGTCTTTACCACAATGGTTCTGGGAAATAGTACCTGTTCTTATCCACCTCAACCTTTCCCACAATCGCATTCTGGGTCATTTGCCTAACCCATTTATGATGTTCCAATCTGATCAAGGAATTTTAGACTTGAGCTTCAATGAGTTTTCAGGCCCCGCCCCATGCTTTTCTGATGGGATTGTGTATGTTGATGTTTCATACAACCAGATCACTGGACAACTACCAGATAACATCCATTGCTCCACCAAAAGCTTCAATACTTTTTTGGGTTCTAATAATGAAATTAGTGGTTTGATTCCTCTCGTGTTTGGCAATATGGACAGCTTGGCAACTCTTGATCTTTCGAGTAATAAGCTAAATGGTACAGTACCACAAAACTTGGTCGGCTCTCCTCATCTTCGTGCATTAGACCTCAGTGGAAATAATCTATCTGGTGAGATACATTGGAGTTTGCCTAAGGTTAATGCTTTACGATCACTACATCTTGCTGAAAATGCTCTATCCGGAGAGTTCCCTCCATGGTTGGAAAATTGTACTCATTTAGAGGTCCTTGTGCTATCACAGAATAAATTCTCTGGTAAGATTCCACAATGGATCGGTGACAGCTCTGCATCACTCAAAATATTGGACTTGAGATCCAACAGGTTCACAGGCCAAATTCCTTGGCAACTATGTTATTTATCCTCTTTGCAAGTTCTGAATGTAGCTGGTAATTACTTGAATGGTTCCATTCCCAAGAGTTTTGGTAACTTCAAAGCAATGAAGGAGAAGCATGCTTTTACTGAATGGTTCCCCATGAATGATGGATACTACAAGGACAAGTTGACAATGACAGTGAGTGGGAAGGAAGACGAGTATAGTACAATATTGTTTCTTGTAAATTGTATGGATCTTTCCAACAACAATTTCTCAGGAGAGATACCGCAAGAGCTAACAAAGCTGTCTGAATTGCTTGTTCTGAACTTATCTCACAACCAACTGGGAGAACACATTCCTGGCCAGATTGGTGAAATGAAGCAACTGCTCGCTCTTGATTTTTCTCACAACCAACTTTCAGGTATGCTACCACAAGGTTTGGCGGCTCTAACTTTTCTCAGTCATTTGAATCTATCCTACAACAATTTTTCAGGGGAAATTCCATCAGGGTTCCAGCTCCAAACTCTTGATGATCCATCTATCTATATTGGAAATCCAGAACTTTGTGGTTTCCCATTGAAAAAAAATTGCTCAAACAGCACATCTTGGCATTCTCCAAATTCATTGGAATGGAGTTGGAAAGATAACCAAGACTATGAAGGCCCCTTGGATATGTTTATGGTGTCTATCGGTATTGGGCCTGGATTTGGGGCAGGCTTTGGGGCTATTTGTGGCATGCTAGTTCTAAAGACAACTTGGAGAATAGCATTTTTTCGGTTCTTTGATGAAAAAAAGATCAAATGTTTGTTGCCTTTGTGATAAAACTTCCACAAATGTTGAAAAGGATATGGAGACATTGGATACACTAGTGACAAGGATATAAAGATGTGTGGAATTATTTAGTTTGCTTTTATTTCTAGTATAATTTGCCTCAACTATATGTAATCACTTGTATGAAACAACTTTGTATTTGTAATATTGAAAGAATTATTTTATATTTATGGCGGAGAAACTTGGTAAAAGGGCATGAGAGATTGAATCGGAAGCTAGAAAGACTTCTCCAAATAATATTTTCTTTATTTCTTTCTTCTCTATCTTTTATTCATGTAATGACTTTGATGCAAGAAATAAATTCTTCAGGCATTATTTGAATTTTTTATGAGGTAAATTCATTGTCTAGCAATGGATTTTAATTACATGGTTTAATAAGTTTTTTTCCTTTTTATAATTATTGTTGTTGGGTTGTCTATTCTATTAATACTTAATTCTTGCAACAGTTTGGTCATCTATTGTGTAATTTTACAAGTTTGATCTTGTGTAGGTATAAAAAAAATTGATTTTTCATAAATAAAATATCTATTTCAAAACTGATCGATTGAGGAATTGATTTTTGTGTAGGAGATACATATATATTGTCGAAAATTGTTTGAGAGCTTTTGTTAATGCGTTACTTGTTGAATAGAAGACAAGGATGAATTAAATTATTATGAAGAGTGACGTTGTGAATCTTAAGTTGTTTATAGCGAAAAACAACCAAAAAACTTGAATAGGTGTCAATTTAGTTTAATTATCTAATTAGTTTAAAAATAGATTAAAAACAATCATTATTTTCTCTCATTTTGTATAGATTGATTATAATTAGCAAGTTCTAAATAAAGCATTGCATGGGAACAATCTTTTTATCATTATATTATTTGAATGATTCTTAATCTTTGCACTTGCGTGTCAGAAATATTTATATTCTACATAGTTGTAAGTATTTAAAGAGGAAGATAAATTTATTCATTAACGATTAAGAGACTTGTAATAAGTGTTTGAACTCATGAGACAATAAATAATTATATGTACGATAGATCTTATTATAATGTTGTTTTAAATATTATAAAAGAGATGACTCGTTAGCTTATTGTTGTAATTTATTGTTCATGTTATCCATACACATTATAAGGATATCATGTCGTAAACAATTTTTTTGGGTGGCCAGATCTGGCCCCATCAGTCTAAAAACCAGGTTAGCCAGATCCAGTCTTTGGTGAGCTGCATCGGGCATATTTTTCTTAAAGTTTATCATTGTTAAATTTGAATAGATTTGGGTTACGCCAATCTAATTTTCCCCAAAAAAATTAAACTAGATGGTAATATCATTATTAGTGATAAGTTTGCTTTGAGCAGATATATATATACATATATATATATATAAAAGAAAAGTTGGCTAAATAATCAATAGAGGTACACCAAACATAGAAAATATTAGAAAATTAAACTCAGTAAATTTTTTTATTAGCTTGCCATTGAGTTTTTAAAATAATATAAAAATAATGGTAGTAAAGTGAAAATATTATCACATGATTAAATAAAAATATTATAAATAACTTTAATAAGAACAATTTTTAGAAAAAAAATTAGGATGTATAATAAAATTTTTTAGTAAAAAGATGTGACTTTTTAAAGAATTTTTTAGATAGAAAAGGTGCAACCCTCTAAATAGAATCACAAAATTATTTAATATGTAAAGATATTTTTTCGCAAGGAGTCACATCTAATAATAACACCTAATTTAAAAAGAACACTAAATACGTCTTGTAAGAGTGTTCTTTTTAAAAAGTTGAAACTCCTTATAAGCAAAGACATAAAAGAATCCTTTAGAGCAAATATAACGATAAAACTTCATTTCCCGCTTAATTATACTAGTCATATCATAGACCCATGTGATGCACGAAGATAAATTTGGAATTTTTAAAAATATATAATGTGCTGCACAAAGATAAATTTGTAATTTTTAAAAATATATATTAGGAATATAAAAATTAATTTTAAAAAATATTACTATGTTATTTTTTTAAATAAGAATATTTATTTAATTTTATAAATCAATATAATTGTATACAAATACAAAAAGTAGTTTTCATTTAATTTTAATAAGTAAAAATGTTAATAATTAAATGGAAATAATTATATTTATTTAATTTTTTAATTTAGATAGAATTATATTCTATATTTTTCATTAATAATAAATGAAACATATAAATAAATAAAAAATAAATAAATTTTAAAAATCTAAATGATTATGTATTATTAAGTAATAATTTTTAATTTGAGTAATATATTATAAATATATTTAAATTTATCAATTTTTGAAGTACCTAATTTGAGTATGATTATACTTCAATAATTTTGTAATAATAAATAATAATAATATTAATTTTAAATTAAATAAGTATTAATCAGTGTGGTTGATTAGATATTATTATTAGAAGGTTTGAAAAGGATTGAAAAGACAAGAGTGCCCTTTTGCAAAGGTCAAACATTCCATCGGCTGCTCGGTATGGAGTCGGTCGATGGAAGGCTTCAATGGCGGCGGCGACGACGACGAGAGATGAAGACCGGCCGAGGTTGATGCTGACGGATGCGAGGCAGAGAAGTCAACCCAGATGGGAGCGGATGAGTGTGGTCGCAATGGCCATGCGGAGGTGACCGAGAAACCACTGTCTCGGTCGGTGAAGCGAAGGCGAACCGAACAGGTTGCATCTTTCGGATGCTGATCATAGGCGGAGATTGATGAGGCTGCTTTTTAACTCTGTGAGGCTGCAGAATTGGATGGGTGCTGTATGCTCAACGCGGAGATGCTCGGAAAATGTACTGGGTAAGGTTGGTTTGAGGCCATGAAATTTTTTGTTCCTTTTATTTTGATGTATGTATCTGTTTGTATGGGATCAATTTTGCATCTTCAGTTGGAAGCTTATATGTTTGTTATGCTTTTTCTTTTTTCTTTTATTTTGAATGCATTTTCTTTTAAGTTGCATGAGCTGTATTGGATTATAAGTTCGTTCTTTTTCTGCTTGAAATATCTGTTTCTATAGTGTCAATTTGGCATGTTGAACAATGTGCTTGTTGAATTAAGCAGATTATTGAACTGAATGGTGTAAAAATCCGTTGTTTTGTTGGCTTTTTGGCATGATGTGCTGCTGATGAAGTGTACTCATGACTTGTGTTTCCGTTTATTGATATATTTAGGTAGAAGCTTATAAGCAATGTATTTGTTGTGGCATTTCTTTAGTTTGAATGCATTTTTTCTTTAGTTTGATATTGGACCATGAATTTGTTCTTTTTTCTGTTTAATATATTTGTTTGTATGGTGTCAATTTGATTATTTTAGCAATGTCATTGCTGTTTTAGGTAGGTTATTGACCTAAATGGTGTAGTGAATACATTGCTTTGTTGGTTTCTTGGATGGTGTGCTGACAAGAATGACTGCTGGATTAAGTATCCTCATGAATTGTAGTTTCTGTCTGATGATATGTTTGTTTGTTTTCAGGCTGCAATGGAGTAAGACCACGGGAAGAAATTAATGAAGGTGATGCCAGGTGTTTTTTTACTTTACCTTCTTGTAAGATTCAAATTATATGTGGCTTGTTTTTTATTTATAAAGACACGAGACTAAATGTTCTAGTTGAAAGAATAAGGATTTGGCCGGGGCCTTGACTTTTATAATGGAGTTGTCAGCACACCATCCTTTTCACCTTGCTTACTTTTTAAAGATTAATATTAAAATGTCTCATTTTTGTTGTACTGCAGATGAAGTACCTTATTCAGCTAGAGTATGCTCTTTCTTCTTTCATTGGGAAACATCTCCGACGCTGAGGATATCATCAAATTGTACGTCTGAAATGTGATGTCTGTTTTTATTTCTCTAGAAATATGAGGGTGATTGGATGGTTTAATGGGCTATGGCGATGCGGTGGTAGAAATGAACATTTTTTGAAGCTTTGGAATCAGATGAATCTATAATGCACATATTTTGGATGAAAGGCCATAATGCTTATATTTTCTTATTAATCTGGATTTCGTAGTAAAAACTCATGCAATTTTTGGCAATTTATAGATAATGAAGCCAATTGAACTTTCTATCTATATTGACACATGGAAGATTATTGGGAACATTAAATTTACTTGTTTAATTGAAGTTTTGAATAGAGATGAAGTCAAATGATAAGTCTGAGAATGAGAAATTTCCATCTTCAATTCCGAAGTTCCTGTTAAAAATGTGGTTAGCACTTGTGTCTAGATTTTTGTTTTGTTGCTCATGTTTATGGTTATGACCACCAATGAGGTGTAGATTATAGGAGAGGGATTCAAACTGTAGAAATCTTGTGGGGGAGCATTGTAAAGTGCAGCCTTGATAAATTTGTTAAAAACAGGTTCCTCTAGCGGGAACATTGGGAAAGAGGTGGAATTCATCCTCTCTTCTGTCCAAATTCTATAAATGGCATTGAAGTTATCCTTTGAAGAGTTGGATGATTAGTTCCAATGAGAAGAATTTCAAGAACATAACTGACTAGACTGATGTCGCTATACGACGACAGAAAGTAAAAGATCATCAGTTCAGTTAAAAATATTAAACTAATATTTTTGTGCCTAGCCATTCTGCTTTGACCACCATTTTTTATCTTAAGCAGGAACTTCAGCTGTTAGATTATTAAAGTTTCCTTTTGTTCTTTTTCCAGCGTAGTCCTTGATTCCGAGTCTGGATCTGATCCACTTGTGAATTTAGTGGCTGGACTTATCTGTTATAAGCTGTGGTATCAGGGTGTTCCAAAGGAAATGCAGCTTCCGGATTCAGCAACACAAACACAGATTGCAATTGAGAAATCTGGTTTTCAACAAGGTCAAAATATAAGACATGAAATTTTCCCATCTTCATACTTTTGTGATACAGAGAATTCTTACAAAACAAAAATAATTGATCAAGTGTTTCTGATGGATCTATTGGCAGTGAAAGAAAGAAATCCATGGAAGTTTGTAACAGGGTGCGAGACCACCCTCAAGTTCTGCCAGCTGGAGGATTTAACATGAAGGATCAAGCTAATTTGAGCATTGACAATGTTATGTAAGCCAAATTGGAGCAAGTAGATGGTTTCCTACCTTTTCCACTGGGTGAGCTGCCACTTTTCATTAATTAAATCTTTAATTTGTAAATTGTGTAATTTTAGAGTGCATGCCATTATGGACATCTAGATATCACCTGGTTTGGGAGAAATACAAAAAGAATTTATTTATTTAACTGTTTTGGATATCTTTTCCAGTTAGGGAACTGGGATTATATTGTATAACCTCTTCTTTCTTCTGTGAAAGGAATGATGACCAGGGAATGAAAGTTGTCAAATCATAAACCCAGTTGAATGCTCTGTTCAATATATAATATATCAAGATTTTCTTTCTTGTTTTTTTGTCCATGCACAATATTTTAGTGACCTATACTCTGATTACCTTGTAAGATACCCTCTATGAACTATATCTAGCTGTACGATTGTGTTTGCTTTGCAATCTTGATTTTAATGGCAGGTTTTTAAAATATTGTCTCTTTAAGGCTAAACTTTTCAACCTCGATGGTTATTTTATATATCTTTTTCATAATGCTTTACATTGAGAGCCTAGTTGGATGCAATCCTAGTGTTTTGGGTTCTATTTTAGTTGACTAGTTTTATACACCCTGATCTAATTATGTAAACAAAATGCTGGTTTTATTTGTTTAAAGTACAAAGAAGGGATCTTGTGAGAATCACCGTCGCAAGCTGAGAGGAAAACATTTTAAAAGAGAACTTTTTTTTTCAAATTGGAAGAACTTCCTTCAATCTTTTAAAATGGAAATTCAACTTTCATTTATTTATTTTCTTTAGCTGAAGGGTGGAACATAAAACTTATTCCCCAATCCAGTTAGAGCCATCAGCAAATATCATAGATACATGTTACCAATTAAGCAAGGGCACAAATAAAGAGCATTATCTGAATGCAGTGAACTACTTACGAGTTGCTACTTACTCTAGTCCGCCATTATTGCTTGGCTTAGTCACTTTTGTTCAGATATTAAATTTCTTACATGTTACTTATCATCTGTTATATGCAGAATTTTATTGATTTGTATTTTCTTCATTGTGTGGGCTCTAAGGTGTGCTTGAAGGCATTGAACAGGATTTGGCTAGATCTTATTTCGTGGAAAAAGTTTCAAGAAAGAAGAAATCTAAATTTTATTTTCTTAAGATTGTGTAAACTATAGTTGCGAACAGAAAACAGGGATATATATCATCTATTTTATTGCTGATATCTTAACACGACCTTTCTATCTGGTTGAATGATGAACCATCTTGTGCTTCTTGGCTTCGATATATTTGTCTTGGCCTCTTTATTGTTTTTTATTTTGTTTTATGGAGTTTTCTTTCAGCTCTTGTCGTTTGGTGGTCAAGTTGAAACACTAATTGAGTTCAAAAACTTTTGCTACAATCCAAATGCTGTATTACCCAATAGGTAATGGTGGTCTATCATGTTTAGAAATTGATTTATTTTTGTGCTATCATGTTTCTGAAGTCGTTTTAACTTGCAGAACTTATTTTCGTTGATGGTTTTGTTTAAGTTTGATTCCTGATTATGTTATTCAATAGTCCTGCCGTCCTGATACAAAGAACCATGGGGATTAAAGAACCATCTCCAAGTTAATGAATTATGTAGCTAGTAAACATCGGTTATTTCAAGTTGCAGGTACTATGATGCACCAATCAAAGATGGTTGAACATCAAAGAGTTTGTTTTATGATCTGCTACTAATTCTTTTTTAGCTGGATTAATAAGTTCTTGACACCATTGATACGCCCGCTAAAAACAATTATGTGGTGTTTGGTTGCGTTGTTTGGAGCCTTTTTGTTAGAAAAAATATAAAATTATGACAATATTTGATAAATAAGGTGTCTGTTTGAATGCTGGTAAAATATAAAGTTATGGAGGCATTCTTCCTTGAATATCAGAGAATTACAAAATTAAAAAGGGGAACCCCATTTTCTTTTGGTAACACTCAACTAAAATTCCATATATAGTTGCAACTTGACAAATATTATTTTATAAGATGTGCACAATTTTTTAATTGTAACATAAAAGAATTTGGTGGCTAATTTCTTTAGATTTCATTCAAAATATTCAATTGTAACCAAACGCCCTACTAAAAATGCACTTGTGTACTTAAAGATTGGAATTTTATCGGGAATTTCCGCTTCATAGTTTTACAATGGCATTGGCTTTACAAGATAATTTCCATGGGCTTTTATCATGGTGGAGGTTGTAAAAGTGAATAAAAATCGTCCAAGGGATTGTTGTCCCCCTTGAAACAAGTCAAGGTTACTATATAAACTACTACCATAACATTGTTTTCATTTCTCTTATAAGTTCAAAGTTTCATCTATAATATTTATTTATGCTAAAACCCTAACTAACACTAAACCAAATGGGTCTGACTGCCGTACAATAAAACACTCAACACTTAATTACCCAATACTTAAGAATGACTTATTATTATTCAATTCACGCCCTGCAAGCCTATTTATTCATATCTAATATTATATCCCCCTTAAATTAAACTTCTTGTCAAGGTCTAAACGTAGTAAAGCACTAAGAGAACACAAAAGTTTGCATCTTTCTGATGCTGGTCATAGACGGAGGTTGATGAGGCTGCTGAAGTGGAAGGTTGCTGGCTTCGTACTGTGCTCGTTGTTGGAGGGGACAAATAAGGGTGCTCAATGCGGAGATGCTTGTAAAAAGTATTGGGTAAGGTTGTTATGAGGCCATGAAATTTTTTGTTGCTTTTATTTTGATGTATGTATCGATTTGTATGGGATCAATTTTGCATCTTTAGTTGGAAGCTTATATGTCTGTTGTGCTTTTTCTTTTTTCTTTTATTTTGAATGCATTTTTCTTTTAAAAGTTTAATGAGCTATATTGGATTATGAATTTGTTCTTTTTATGCTTGAAATATCTGTTTGTATAGTGTCAATTTGGCATGTTGAGCAATGTGGTTGTTGATTTGGGCAGATTATTGAACTGAATGGTGTAAAATTCCGTTGTTTTGTTGGTTTCTTGCATGATGTGCTGATGATGAAGTGTACTCATGACTTGTAGCTTTTGTTTGATGATATATTTAGGTGGAAGCTTATAGCCCAATGTATTTGTTGTGTATTTCTTTTAAATTTGAATGCATTTTTTTTAAGTTCATGAGTGATATTGGACCATGAATTTGTTCTTTTTTTGTTTAATATATCTGTTTGTATGGTGTCAATTTGGTTATTTTAGCAATGTCGTTGTTCTTTTATGTAGGCTATTGACCTAAATGGTCTAATGAATACATTGTTTTGTTGGTTTCTTGGATGGTGTGCTGACAAGAATGATTGCTGGATGCAGTATCCTCATGAATTGTAGTTTCTGTCTGATGATATGTTTGTTTTCAGGCTGCAATGGAGATTTTGAGTCAAATGAACAAGGAGTCTACATCCTTTTAAAATTATGCGTGTTTATGAAGCTTGGATCAGTAAGACCATGGGAAGATCTAAGAAATTAATGAAGGTGATGCCAGGTGTTTTCTTTTACTCTACCTGCTTGTAACATTCAAATTATATATGGCTTGTATTTGATTTAAAAAGACACAGAACTAACTGTTCTAGTTGAAAGAATAAGGATTTGTTGGGGCATGACTTTTATAATAGAGTTGTATGCTCCTACTAATCAACTAGCTGAACTGAAGCGCCTTTTGTTTTTCACCTTGCTCACTTTTTAAAGATTAATAATTAAATGTTTCATTCTTGTTGTCTTGCAGAAGAAGTACCTTATTCAGCTAGAGTATGTTCTTTTTCTTCTTTCATTGGGAAACATCTCCGAAGCTTATGATAGCATCAAATTGTACGTCTGAAATGTGATATCTGTTTTTATTTCTCTAGAAATATGAGGGTAATTGGATGTTTAAAAGGATGATGGAGATGTGGTGGTTGAAATGAACATTTTTTGAAGCTTTGGAATCAGATGAATCATAATGCACATATTTTGGATGAAAGGCCATAATGCTTATATTTCCTTATTAATCTGAATTTTGTAGTAAAAAGTCATGCAATATTTGGCAATTTATAGATAATGATGCCAATTGAACTTTCTATTTATATTGACACGTGGAAGATTATTGGGAACACTAAATTTACTCGTTTAATTGTAGTTTTGAATAGAGATGAAGTCAAATGATAAGTCAGTGAATGAGAAATTTCCATCTTCAATTCCGAAGTTCCTGTTATAAATGTGGTTAGCACTTGTGTCTAGATTTTTTGTTTTGTTGCTCATGTTTATGGTTATGACCACCGATGAGGTGTAGATTATAGGAGAGGGATTCAAACTGTAGAAATCTTGTGGGGGAGCATTGTAAAGTGCAGCCTTGATAAATTTGTTAAAAACAGGTTCCTCTAGCAGGAACATTGGGAAAGAGGTGGAATTCATCTTTTCTTCTGTCCAAATTCTATAAATGACATTGAAGTTATCCTCTGAAGAGTTGGATGATTAGTTCCAATGAGAAGAATTTCAAGAACATACTGACTAGACTGATGTTGCTTTACTACGGCAGAAAGTAAAAGATCATCAGTTCAGTTAAAAATATGAAACTAATATTTTGTGGCCACCCATTCTGCTTTGACCACCATTTTTTATTTTAAGCAGGAACTTCAACTGTTACTTTTTATTAAATTTTCCCATTTCTTCTTTTTTCAGCTTAGTCCTTGATTCCGAGTCTGGATCTGATCCTCTGGTATCAGGGTATTCCAAAGGAAATGCAGCTTACAGATTCAGCAACACCAATGCAGATTGCGATTGAGAAATCCGGTTTTCAACATGCTCAAAATGTAAGACTTGAAATTTTCCCATCTTCATACTTTTGTGATACATAGAATTCTTACAAAACAAAAACAATTGATCAATGTGTTTCTGGTGGATCTTATTTCGTGGAAAAAAGTTTCAAGAAAGAAGAAATCTAAATTTTATTTTCTTAAGATTGTGTAAACTATAGTTGCTAACAGAAAACAGGGATATATATCATCTATGTTATTGCTGATATCTTAACACAACCTTTGTATTTGGTTGAATGATAAACCATCTTGTGCTTCTTGGCTTCGATATATTTGTTTTGTCGTCTTTATTGATTTTTATTATGTTTTATGGAGTTTTCTTTCAGCTCCTGTGGCTTGGTGGTCAATTTAAATAAACAGGAATTGAGCTCAAGATGTAAAACCCACTATTTGGGTGAGGGTTTTATATCCAACACTGGTTGGTTCGACCGTTATTTTCGAGTCAAGTTAGTTTCAGAACACGTGTACTGAGCCGTCGCCAGTCATGTGTATGAGCTATGAGGGTCATGCAGTACCTAAGTATATGATGATAAGTAATGAACACAGTAGAACAGAATGAGTTATCAGAATATATGAGTAAGCCAGTTTTTTTTTTAGTGGATCGTAGAATTAGTTTTAGGTCATTTACCATGTTAGGATGCGTTATTGGCAGTTTAGGTGGGTTGATAGTTCTAGAGCATATCATTATGATGTTTTGGTGTTTATTTGATTTTATGGGATTTTTTCCAATTTTTTTAGAATTTAATACGACTTAGTTATTATTCTTGACTCGAGCTTGGACACGTAGTCAAGTATTATTTACGATATTGCCACCCAATTATTTTTCTTCCCCCTCGACACTTCCTTTCTTCTTCCCGTCCAAACCTTAGCCGCTCCACCCTCCGCTTGTTGTCGCCGTCACTATCGACACCGGCTTGCCGCCTATCATCGCGGACTAGCCCTGCCACGTCGTCACTGTGCCTCCCTGACCAGTCCCGGCCACCATCTGGCCGCCGCGCGATGCGAGGAAGCCGCACCTTTGTGCTGCGCTTCCATCACCGATCTCCCCGCTAGCGACCGTTGCCGCCGCGATCGAGTGGTTGCCTTGACATCCTCGACATTCCAGCGAGCTTCCCGGACCATATCGGAGCGCATCGCCGCCCAGGCCGACCGGATTTAGTCACCCACCACCAACCCTCTGTTTTAGCCAATTTCCGGTGAGCCGTCGTCTCCGCCGACCATGTCGACACCATAGACGCGTCAGGCTCGCCGAGCCAGTTCCAACGGTACTCAATATGACCACTTTTCGGCCAGTAGACGTTGCCGGTGACTGTCGTCGAAAACCATCGGAAGTTGCTGGAAAACCAATGAAACCTATCAGAAAACCGCCGAAACTCGCCTGAAAACTGGAATTGCTAGAATTCACTGTACCTTCGCGGAGCTCACCCCATTGAACCTGATTGAATTTTTGGATGCCGAAGAGTGCCAAATTTGAGCTCCGAGACACATGATAGAACCCTAGCCGTCACCGATTGCCAACGATGTGAGGTATAATTACCTCCGATTTGATTATTTAAAATTGATGATGATTGTTAGCATAGCATGGTAGAATTGAGTAGTTGTCATGATGAATGCCAGACTATGAATAAAGTAAAGATGTGCATGATGTGATTTACAAGGAATGAAGGTTAAGTAATCTAATGAAGTAAAGTAAATTTGAGCATGATAGTCGAGTAGAATGTAACTTAGGAAATATAATAAAATTGGTGTAAATAAGATAAGTTGGAATTACTTTCACATTTATAATTGTTGATTGTTATGGTTGATGTTTGTTTTGTGAGTGTGTTTGGATCATGATGAGTTTGATTTATCATTTAGTTAGCGGGCGTTAGTATTTAGTTTTGATGTGTAGATACGGAGTAGGAGCTTGCTGCCTAGGCGCGATGACATGCTTGGAGCTTCTACCAGGTCCGTTTAGGACTCGTCTCTGTTTTACTCTACCTATTGTATGTTTGTTTTAATGCTTGCAGGACCGGGTCATGGCGTTTTATTGGATCCCACCTAACTCGGGCCATTTAGCCAAAAAGGTTTTCTAAATTAATAACCCCTCGAGGATGAGATCCCTCGAGGAGGATTTCGAAAACAAGATCCACCACAAGTTGCCTTCGGGGCCTATTATATAATTCCCTTCCCAGGCCTATATATATATAATTTTATCGAGTTTTCAGTGAGACGAGAGATGGAGAAACTGACTGCACGTACCATGAGCAGGATGCCATGACAGTTAAAGCGGGCTCTGGATTAGTGCAGCGGACTGTTCCATTCCCGAGGGATCCTGACAACTCCGCATTTGAGTTCCTCACACCCGGAGAACGCGGAGGTTTACGGATACTGTTTAGTACAGCGCATGTCCGGACTTGTGGTTTAAAGGGTAATAAAGGCGACTGCCTGAGAATACTCGGCCTTCGTGCTCAAGGCCAGGAGAAATATGGAGGTAAGGAGAGGGCGTAGTATTCGAGACGAGAAAATGAAGTAAGAAAATGCAGAGAGAGGCATCAGCAGCAACAGATCAGTCAGTTCGGGATGCTACTGGATCTGCAACCTAGTGTCTCCTCAGTAGGTGCCCTTCAGAGTGTTCACGAGGAGTATTTGATATTTTCTTTCATATGAGAGTTTGCTCTCATAGCCACCTTGTTATATTTATTTTATTTTCTGGACTAGTAACACTTGTTACTGATGTGTTTTTATACTATATATAGGTAATACTCACGAGTTGGAGGAGCCAGCTTGGAAAGAGGAGCACTGTTGTCGCTTGCACACATGTCAGTCGATAGAGTGGTTAATATTTGGTTTATAATGTTATTATATTGTGAATGGTGTGACTAAATGCTTGAGACATGATGATGTGACATGATTAAATGCTAAGACGGGATGACATGTGATTAATTATTAAGACATGATGACAAAATGTGAAACATGAATAGATTGCGCAGCGAAAGTGTGGTGGGTTGAGACTCAAGTTTAGAGTGAGTAAATTGTATATTAGATTGTGTGAATAAAGTTGCTTGATATATAGATATATATATTTGCATATATGTTTATATATATTATTTTGATAGAGTGACCCTAATTGCACTTTTAGGGAAGGCTCTTGTCTGTTTTATTTCAGAATTTTCATTGATTTTGGTCGTAGCTATATTTGTAACACCCCGTTTCGGCTCACCCGTGAACCGAACCGGAAATGTCACCGGCGACCGAACCGTTCGCTAATCTACTGGATTCGGTTAAGCCAACCCGGATCTGCCCTCGGCGTCTCAAGATGGAGATGCAAACATGAAATGCATGGATGGGAACAATTGGGTTCTAACGGAGTCCTACATGCATGCCATGACGTGCAAGCAAAGACAAAACAAAACAATAAATGAGAAACCAAAAGAAAATATATACTATTACGGAAAAATGGACAGAGTTTCCCCTAAAAGTGCAATAGGGGCCAACCTGTCCACAACAAGGGTATATAAATATTTTATGAAAATACGATAACACATAACAATCTACCATGACATTCAATCATTATCTCATTCGTTTTTACCTGAGCCGAGTCTGAACTCCAAGGCTCCCTACTCATTCATATTTATCTGTTCGTTTCATAACAAGTAATTCATTCAAGCAAACACATCAAAATTATCATTCACGTAACAATAACACACCATCATTATACGTTACACGCGGCAGGTACATGTGTGCGCGGTTCCGTGCTGCTCCTCCGCAGTCCCGACAGCTTTCATCGCTCGCATTCCTCACCTACATATATATAGAAAAACCGTCAGTAACGAGTGTTACCCGCCCAGAAAATAACTAATATCAATCTGGCATAGGAGAGCAAACTCTCCTATTGAATCAAAACCATATACTTCCTCAAGAACTCTCATCAGGTCACATACAGGGAGCCGTCGCCCTCGGGTCGACAGCGTCCCCCTTTCTTTCTCATTCTCATACCTTGGCCATTTCTCTATCGCTTCTCGCATCAAATCTCATTCCTTACCGCCCTCTGCACCTTCCATATTACTCCTGGCCTTGAGCACAAAGGCCGAGCACTCTCAGGCAGTCGCCTTCAGCACCCTTTGAACCACAAGTCTAGACATGCGCTGCATTGCAGTACCCGTAAACCTCCACACTTCTCCGGGTTTGAGGAACTCAAAGGTGGAGTTGTCCGGATCCTTCGGGAACGAAGTGGGTTCTCCCCAGCTCCAGAGCCCGCTCTTCCGAGCACACGCCCTATCTGAAGGCGTGGCCGTCAGTAACCCTCATTCCATCTCTCACCGAAAACGCGAAAACTATATATATATAGGCCTGGGTTGGGATTTATACAATAGGCCCGAAGGCATCGTGAGCTGGATCTAAAGTTCGAAAACAAACTCGAGGGATCTCATCCTCGAGGGTTATTAATCCGAAAAAAAGAACCGTTGGCTAAATGGCCCGAGTTAAGTGGGATCCGATAAAGCGCCACTTAACTCGTCCTGCACATGATAAATCAAATACACAATAGAGTAGCGAAAAAAATAGAGAACGAGTCCTAAACGGACCTGGTAGAAGCTCCAAACGGGTCCATGCGGCCTAGGCGGCGAGCTCCTACACCGTACCTAGACAATCAAGCTAAAAACTAACGCCCGCATGATGAATCACACATCCTATAGCATGCACACACAATCAACACAATCACGCATCAATCAACACACATCAACCTATATCAATTCTAGCAAGTCTACTTAGGCTAGTTTGCATTAGATCATGATCATTACCTAGTTACCCTAATTAGTTTCTTAGCCTCCATTTTTAACACCACTCAATCAAACAAATTTCATATTTTATCCTTAATCAAATCTACATTTATATATATTATTATAACACACAATTCACCAATCCTAGCATGCAATTCTAATAATCAATACTTTCAAATAATTAAGTTAAAATAAATTATACCTCGCGTCGTCGAAAATCGGCGATGGCTAGGGCTTCCGTTTCGTGGCTCGAAACTCGAATTGGCACCTAGCGGCGTCCGAAGTCCGATCAAATTGGACCGGGTGCATTCAGCAGATGATCCGGCGAATTTCCCACGAATCCAATTTTCCGGCGGTTCCAGCGGTTTTCTGGCGAGTGTTGGCAGTTTTCTTGCGGATTCCGGCGGTTTTCCGGCGATGATTTGGGACGTGGCAATCAGGGGGTCTATCGGCACCAGCTCGACAAGCTTGGTCCAATGGTGGTGTCAAACAAGGTAGCCGGGACGGCGATGGCTGTCGGCGACGGCGTCGAAAACGGGCAGCAGCAGCGGCATGCTCCGATAGGGGCTATGGCCAGCCTCGACGGCAGATCGGGATGATGGGGGAAACGTCGGCGACGGCGAGGGGGTGGTCGTCGGGGTCACAGCGGCGGCGGCGCGGCCCGAACGGCGGCGAATTGACGAGGGAGGGCGTCGCGGCTTGTGGGGCGATTCTGGCGTCGTGGCGGCGAGTCGGTGGCCGGGGCGGGTCGTGGCGGCACGGCAACTGCACGGCGGGGCAGGGCGGCGTTGATCGGCGGCTGTACGACATCGGCGGCAGCGGCGGCGACGACGAGCACAATGGGCGGCGACGGCTAGGGTTTTGGAAGGGGGAAGGTGTCGGGAATGGAGAAAATATACTCTAGTGGCAGTTTCGTAATTAAGTATTGACTCGATTCCTACTCGAGTCAAAATAATAACTAGTTCGTAATAAATTCTAAAAAAAATCTAGAAAAATATGGAAAAATCCCATAAAATAAAACAAACACAACAACATCCAAATGGCATGCTCTATAACTAATAACCCACCCGAATATAATCCAACGCGTCCTAATGCGTTATTCGGCCTAAAACTATTCTACGATCAAATAAAAATAACAATCAATACTGTATACCTCCATATACTTGATAACCCATTTTTCATCATCTTTTAGACGTTATCATCGTACACTTGAGCATACATGACCCTCATCGCTCATAACTCACAGCTGGCCTCAACTCAGCTCGCGGTCCATGAAGCTGACTCGACTCGAACCGACGGTTGAACAGATTGGTTCACTCCCGTAAAACTCTGACTCGAGTCACGGGTTTTACAATATTAGTATATAAATTAGTTTGCATGTTATCCATGTAGTATCATGTGAGGATTCTGTGCATTCATCCATGTATGACGAGTAATATCTTCATCTTATTATTTTGATAGAGTGACCCTAATTGCACTTTTAGGGAAGGCTCTTGTCCGTTTTATTTTAGAATTTTCATTGATTTTGGTCGTAATTATATTGGTGTGTAAATTAGTTTGCATGTTATCCATGTAGTATCATGTGAGGATTCTGTGCATTCATCTATGTATGACGAGTAATATCTTCATCTTAAAATGCCGAGATTAGATCCGCACAGAGTTGGGTTCGGGTTAGCTGACCTAACCGGGGACTGTAACATGCCGGTTTGGCTCACGAGCTTGAACCGGATTTGGGGTGTTACAGAATTGGTATGAGAGCCACTCTCGGTTGATTAAGATAAAAGATACATTTTAGGTGATATGTGTGCAAAGACTGCTCCAAGTCCAGCTAGCAGGTATGCTTCTGTCTATTTTCTTTACATGCAGATTTTTTTTCATAAGTTGTTTGGATAACAGTGTATTCAGGGTTTGATAAAAAATATGTGGAATTAACCTTAGTAAAGCTGACAAGTCATTTCTATGGATTTTTATCATGATATCAGACTGTTTGGTTAGATGTGAGCAGGGTATGTCGTAGTGATAGCAGAGGTAGAATGTTTACAAGATCCCATCTAATACCAAATCTAGATGTCAGCAGGAATCTGACAGGCTTGTCATGGTGGGCTTAGAGACCCACCGATTCTGACCATTGCAAAAGAGATTTAGATGAGTTAGGGTGAATGCATTTTTAGTCAGCTGAGGCTGAATTGGATATTGACAAGATGTTCATGTCTTGCATGTTACCACATTAGTCCTGTTTCCATTGGACATGGTGTACATGATGGGAATGAGTTAAAAAGAAAAGGGGTAACAGTAAGGAGCTTGAAGTATAGAGATACTGATAAGTTAGTTGGCACATGAGATGGACCACTTCCAGAAGATAGTGATGAATGAAGATGAGTAGTGAGGTCGATCGACAATCCAATAGGCACTTCACCGCATCTCCCTCTTCCACTAGTTTATGACCTATGGGCAGAAGTTTTGGCTTCTTTTTGCTAGACATAGGTCTCGATATGACAAGGAAAAGATCAGGACCACCATTGCCTATGAGATCAGTTATTTGACCAGATTCTACTAGAGATAAGGCACAAGATTAGTGATTTCCGTTTGAAGGCCAGTCGGCACTGATAGAAGTAGTCACTCCAGATTTCGGGAGATTACAATGAGTTCAGCATAGGTTTACCATTATATGTGTCAATACATGATCCAAACCCCTCTGGATCAGACACATATGGTTGGACAACCTGAGCTTAGTTGTTAGCAGCCAAGATATGTCAGAGATAGTAGAGTGGATTTACGATGTATACGATCAAGATTAGAATTTTAGCATCTAGATAGAATTATTGCCGACAGAGTTGCACAACCCCGACCGAGTGCACACCCGACCGAGTGCACAACCACTGACCAAGTTGCACAACCGCCGATCGAGTGCACAACCGCCGACCGAGTTGCACAACCACCGACCAAGTTGCACAACCGCCGACCGAGTCGCACAACTACCGCTGAGATGCACAACCGCTATCCGAGATGCACTACCACCGACCGAAGACGCACTACTGCCGTCCGTGTATTGCTCATCTGCTGACCGAGTAGATTAGTTAGAGCTTAGTAGGGCCAGAACTTGAGGAACAAGATATAGCTACAATGGAAATTAGTAGAACAGAGAAGAGTTAGGAAAACTGAGGTTATTTGGATGAGATAGCATAGGATCCGACTTCACAGCTCTCTTGCAATCATTGTCTTGACCTGACACCCTTGGGTCAAATGTATATTGCAAGATAACCCCATCAGGCACTGTTAGTGACAGTCTCATAGGGATGCGCATGGACAGAATCAAGGAACATGACAGTATGACCTCCAGATGGGATGGTCACAATGATCAAATTGTGCAGATTTCATGATAGTACATCCATGGGCCACAACCAGCATACACAAATCAGACGGTTAGTAGATGGTCACACACGCAGTTTGACCTATTTAGTGATGGGCTGTCAGTGACAGGAGTTAGACTTGTACTAGAGGATTGGGCATAGATAGAAGGTTAGTGAGGAAGTGTCCTTTAGAAGGATAGTGATTCCCTTGTGTTTCGCCAGCACAATTAGGTTCTCACCTTGAACCATAGGGTTGAGCCTTACCCTGAGTATAGAAGTACCTTTATGGTACTGATTAGGGCTTACAGTGCAGGTAGATGTTTGCAGACCGACCTTCTGATGAGGATTTCACCCCAGCATGAGAGCGATGTAGATAGAGACTTTAGATAGCACAGACCATGCTGACCAGACAGAGTGATATCAGTGTATGCTCATCTTGATTCATAGCCTCTGCTTGAGAGTCTATCACAGCGGTAGTAGTCATGTGAGTCAAGATTAGTACTACAAATTGGTATGGGATGACATGTCACACACCACTGAAGAGCGGACGAGACACGTGTCAAACCTCATTATGAGTCCCTGTAGACTTGAGGGGAGACAGTGGTTCTTTGGGTCGTTTGAACCCTGCCCGTTTAGAAGTGCGTGACTAGTACAGTATCGAGAAACACGTGCCTACTGTTAGCTGATTGAACTAGAGCCACTTAGGAGCCATTTCTGAGATTCGTCAATGATTGACTGTTCCACAGCCTGATCACCTGTGGCATAGTGAATTATGGTGATCTTAGAGACAAGTCCATAGACCTACCGATATTTTGGCCACCCAGTATGCTACATAGGGATTTCATCTCCCCTACCACTTGCATGATACCTTGACCTTACCATAGATCAGAGTGACATACCTATGTAGCGGGTATTTCTTAACCTAGTGGATTCCCCCGTTTACCTGGCGTCAGATACCACATGTGAGGATGAGATATTACCTAGTGAGAGTTCTTGAGTAGTGGGACCAGATTTTCACGAGATTTAGTCCCCTTCCTATAACCTATAGATGTTAGACAGAGTAGAGCTTCCACTTGAGGATTTCCACTCACCCCTTTGTATATGTCAGTTCTACTATCAATTTACCCAGATGATTGAGATGAGTATACATTGCCCAGAGCACATGCCACAGACCAGATGCAGGCTCTACAGACCATGCAGAGTATGTTATCATACTCCTTGAGACACACTGTGTATGTACAGGTGTTCTCGCTTCCTTTCAGCAGTAGTTAGTGGTTGTATAGATAGCCACCAGAGCCATAGTATACAGTAGAGTCATAGCAGCTATCCTTGTTCTCTTATAGAACAGAGTGAGATATTTGACTCAGGACTGAGTCAACTAGGACCCAGTGAGTGGTCCAGTTCCTTATATAGGGACACCTGAGAGTTGGATCTAGACTGGCGACAGTGAGCCATGCAGCTCATTAGTTTATACACTCGACCTAGCAGGAGACTCATAGCACACTTTAGGCTGGTTGTAGGACTTAGGAATAGAGTTTCCTGAGAGTACATGTAGGTGACTTTTTACATATGAGGATTAGAGGGACATGGGTAGATGCTAGCAGGTAGGTCTTACCCTCGATGTAGTTTTCCTAGACATAGCTCAGATTAGAACCTTGCGATACTCTAGAGTATCTGCTTGACCAACCCAGTAGGCCCTTAGGGGTGACCTAGGGTTTTTCCGCCGAGTTAGCAGTAGGGATCAGAACAGAAGAGAAGGATGATGGTCATGTCAGAACAGGCACAGATCAGCTTAGAAACAGAATGTTGATATTGATAGCATCACAAGCAGAACCCGCCATGATGGTGCAGCTATAGTAAGTGAGGATGTACATGACTATCGAAGAGTAGAGGATACAACTGGTGTGTATCTAGCTTCCAGGTATTAGTTCAGTAGAACCTCCTAGAGTTGAAATTTTGAGGACGAAATTCTTATAAGGAGGGAAGATTGTAAAACCCACGATTCGGGTCAGGGTTTTATATTCAAAACCGGTCGGTTCGACCGTTATTTTCGAGTCGAGTTAGTTTCAGATCACACGTGTACTGAGCCAATGCCAGTCGTGTGTATGAGCTATGAGGGTCATGCGTACCCAAGTATATGATAATAACATCATGAATACAACAGAACATAATGAGTTATCAGAATATATGAGAGTAAGCCAGTTATTTTTTTATATATAGTGGATCGTAGAATTAGTTTTAGGCCATTTACCACGTTAGGATGCGTTACGGGTAGTTTGGGTGGGTTGATAGTTCTAGAGCATATCATTATGATGTTTTGGTGTTTGTTTGATTTTATGGGATTTTTCCCGATTTTTTAGAATTTAATACGACTTAGTTATTATTCTTGACTCGAGCAGGACATGAGTCAAGTATTATTTATGATATTGCCACCCAGTTATTTTTCTTCCCCCCCCCCCCCGACACTTCCTTTCTTCTTCCCTATCCAAACCCTAGCCGCGCCACCCTCCGCTTGTCGTCGCCATCGCTGTCGACACCGGCCTACCGCCGATCGTCACGGACTAGCCCCGCCACGGCGTCACCGTGCCTCCCTGAGCAGTCCCGGCCACCATCTGGCCGCCGCAATGACGAGGAAGCCGCACCTTTGTGCTGCGCTTCCATCACCAATCGCGCTGTCAGCGACCATCGCCGCCGCGATCGAGTGGTCGCCTCGACATCCTCGACCCTCCAGCGAGCTTCCCGGACCATATCGGAGCCCATCGCTGCCCAAGCCAGCTGGATTTAGTCACCCACCACCAACCCTCTGTTTTATCCAATTTCCCGCAAGCCGCCGCCTCCGCCGGTCATTTCGACATCAGTAGACGCGTCGGGCTCGCCGAGCCGGTTCCAACGGTACCCAATATGACCACTTTTCGGCTAGTAGACGTCGCCAGCAACTATTGCCGGAAAACCACCAAAAGCTGCCGAGAAACCAATGAAACCTGTCGGAAAACTGCCGGGAAACCGGAATTGCTAGAATTCACCGGATCTTCCGCGGAGCTCACCCATTCGAACCCGATTGAATTTTTGGATGCCGAAGAGCGACCGAATTTGAGCTCCGAGACACGCGACGAAACCCTAGCCGTCGCCGATTGCCGATGACATGAGGTATAATTACCTCCGATTTGATTATTTAAAATTGATGATGATTGTTAGCATAGCATGGTAGAATTGAGTAGTTGTCATGATGAATGCCAGACTATGAATGAAGTAAAGATGTGCATGATGTGATTTATAGGGAATGAAGGTTAAGTGATCTAATGAAGTAAAGTAAATTTGAGCATGATAATCGAGTACAATGTAACTTAGGAAATATAATAAAATTGGTGTTAATAGGATAAGTTGGAATTACTTTCACATTTATAATTATTGATTGTTATGGTTGATGTTTGTATTGTGAGTGTGTTTGATCATGACGAGTTTGATTCATCATTTAGTTAGCGGGCGTTAGTATTTAGTTTTGATGTGTAGGTACGGAGTAGGAGCTCACTGCCTAGGCGCGATGACACGCTTGGAGCTTCTACCAAGTCCGTTTAGGACTCGTCTCTGTTTTACTCTATTCTATTGTATGTTTATTTTAATGCTTGCAGGACGGGTTAAGTGGCATTTTATTGGATCCCACTTAACTCGGGCCATTTAGCCGAACTAGTTTTCTAGATTAATAACCCCTCGAGGATGAGATCCCTCGAGGATGATTTCGAAAACAAGATCCACCACAAGTTGCCTTCGGGCCTATTATATAAATCCCTTCCCAGGCCTATATATATAATTTTATCGAGTTTTCAGTGAGACGAGAGATGGAGAAACCGACTGCACGTACCATGAGCGGATGCCGTGACAGTCAAAGCGGGCTCTGGATTAGTGCAGCAGACTGTTCCATTCCCGAGGGATCCTGACAACTCCGCGTTTGAGTTCCTCACACCCGGAGAACGTGGAGGTTTACGGGTACTGTTTAGTACAGTGCATGTCCAGACTTGTGGTTTAAAGGGTACTAAAGGCGACTGCTTGAGAGTACTTGGCCTTCGTGCTCAAGGCCAGGAGAAATATGGAGGTAAGGAGAGGGCTTAGGATTCGAGACCAGAAAATGAAGTAAGAAAATGCCGAGAGAGGCATCAGCAGCAACAGATCAGTCAGTTCAGGATGCTACCGGGTCTGCAGCCCAATGGCTCCTCAGTAGGTGCCCTTCAGAGTGTTCACGAGGAGTATCTGATATTTTCTTTCATATGAGAGTTTGCTCTCATAGCCAGCTTGTTATAGTTATTTTATTTTCCAGACCAGTAACACTTGTTACTGACGTGTTTTTATACTATATGTAGGTAATAATCACGAGTTGGAGGAGCCAGCTTGGACGGAGGAGCACTGTTGTCGCTTGCACACATGTCAGTCGATAGAGTGGTTAATATTTTGTTTATAATGTTATTATATTGTGAATGGTGTGACTAAATGCTTGAGACATGATGATGTGACATGATTAAATGCTAAGACAGGATGACATGTTGTGATTAATTGTTAAGACATGATGACAGAATGTGAAACATGAATAGATTGCGCAGCGGAAGTGTGGTGGGTTGAGACCCAAGCTTAGAGTGAGTAAATTGTATATTAGATTGTGTGAATAAAGTTGCTTGATATATAGATATATATATTTGCATATATGTTTATATATATTATTTTGACAGAGTGACCCTAATTGCACTTTTAGGGAAGACTCTTGTCCGTTTTATTTTAGAATTTTCATTGATTTTGGTCGTAATTATATTGGTGTGTAAATTAGTTTGCATGTCATCCATGTAGTATCATGTTAGGATTCTGTGCATTCATCCATGTATGACGAGTCGTATCTTCATCTTAAGACGCCGAGATTAGATCCGCACGAGTTGGGTTCGGGTTAGCCGACCTAACCGGGGCCTGTAACATGCCGGTTCGGTTCACGAGCTTGAACCGAATTTAGGGTGTTACACAAGAACTTTTGCTACCGTTCAATGCTGTATTACCCAATAGGTAATCGTGGTCTAAACCTTTTCTTAGTTGATTTAGAAATTTATTTATTTTTGTGACATCATGTTTGTGAAGTCGTTTTAACTTGCAAAACTTATTTTTGTTGATGGTTTTGTTTAACGTTGACTCCTGATTATGTGATTCGATAGTTCTTCCATCCTAACACAAAGAACCATGGGGATTAAGGAACCTTCTCCAAGCTAATGAATTATGTAGCTAGTAAGCATGGGAACGTTCAAGTTGCAGGTACTATGATGCACCAATCAAAGATGGTTCAAGCATCAAAGAGTTCGTTTTATGATCTGCCACTAACTGTTTTTTTAGCTGGATTAATAAATTCTTGACACCATTGTTACGCCTGCTAAAAACACTTATGGAGTGTTTGGTTGAGTTGTTTGGAGCCTTTTTGTTAGAAAAAATATAAAATTATGACAATATTGGAGAAGTGAGATATTGGAGACACTATTGTATCTGATGTCAAACTAAATGAAGTTGTATTAAAATCCGAAATGAGATACAAGAATCCGGTGAATGGTAAGGATCTAACTCCAATTGCTTTTATATTTTGGCAGATAATGGTGACCAATGTGCTACTCCAATGAGGTGATTTGAATGACGTTTGTAGTTTCAGAGTTTATTTGGTTTGGATGTTTATCAGCCAAAAGTAAATTAATCTTCCCGTTTTGATTCTTAATCATATGTTTAGGTATAAGAATCAGGGTAGATCTGAATTACCTTATATTCAGATGTTGGCATCTATGTTTATAAAGAAATAGAGATGTCTTAATTACTATTGTGGAAAAGTAGTGATTCAGATGGTGAAAATTACACCAATTGTGCCTTAGTCAATTTTATCGAATCAACAAGAGGTCTCAAAAAGAACCTAATTCTCCCAAGAATGTTGAGGAAGATGATGCTCGATGTGAAAGGGAATTGAATGAAGCCTAGGATGCTAATCATGCAATTAGGGAATTTGATAATGATGTTGATAGGCATATGCAGGATGTTCCTATACCCAAAAAGATTTCATCACAGTTGAATGAACCAAATAGTTTAGCTGATTATTTTGCTCACTTGAATTCTAGGTTGGACTCAATGGATGCTTGGTTAATCAGTTTTAGTGAATAATTCGGTATGCTTAATAGCCAAATTAGTAATTTGGATGACAGGTTGGTTCAAATGGAAATGAATCAAGAAAATTAAATTTGGGATTTTTGTGCTTCATATTTGATTGTTTTGTGTGGCTCACCCATGTGCTCTCCAAGGAGAAAAACAAGTTTCCTCTTTTATCTTATCTATTCAAGAAAAATTGGGAAATATTTTTTTGTTCGTTTAATCACACATGGGTGGGCCACATGAGGCGATCATGATTATTTTATACTCTCATGGATGTAAACAAACTTAATTTGTGTATAAAATAATTAATTCAATATTATTTTTTATAAAAAATTTATTAAATATTACTATCTTTGGTAAGGTTAACTATTTCAAAATTTTCATATCATTTACATTATTTTCATGATGACCCTAAGAATGTATCATTAAATCCTTCAACCCCAACTCATGCACTTGGTAATTTGTTAACTCATCGACTACTTATAACTCGATTCTCCTAACCTTTAGTTTTTAGGATCATCTAACTCTTCACCTCCTTAGTCCAACTAAACATGGCCCACAACACTATGGTTGAATCACATACGGCCCTTTAGCCACATCCAAACTCTATTAGTATCATGTGATCATTAATCCGAAAATGGTATCAGATAAAGTAAAATATTGAGAAATTATTTGAGAGAAAAATAATTTTATTCAGAAATATAATTTTACCAAAAAATTCAGGAATTTTTCAGTACTTTTTGATTAGCCTCAATTGTTTCTACTTCCTATGGCAAATTAGCATCTTTATCAATTACCGGTTTTGCCTTGCTAAACTAATTACCTTAACTTCAAATACTATTATTTGGTTGAATTAGAAAGCAAGTATTCAAGATGTAAGTAGAAACAAAAGCCTTGGTTTGGTGGTAAGACATGACTGTAATATCATCAGCCATGAGTTTCTAGGCAAGTTCACTTTTAAATTGTGTTTCAGATTTCATCAAGCAATGTCATTGACTTTGTTCGGGCGCGGGATCATCCGCGCCCTCAAATTGGTTCTTTAGTGTGATTCGGGTTTAAAGGTTCGGTGGGACCGAGGCGCCCTTGCCACACAAAGAGATAGTGTGATGGAAATAGAAAATATTACAAACATATGAAATGACATACATGAAATTTTTTACGTGGTTTCTTGGGGTTCAACTTGAATCCCTAAGTCAGTCCACGGTGAAATTAGTACTCACAATCCACTATTTCTCCTTTGATTCTTACAAGTTACACAAAACAGTGATATTTTTGCCGCCGGTAAATCAATTCGCCTGAGATCTTTGACTCCAATGTCATTGTTTGTCTTTTTTCATTTTTTAAATCTTTAAAATAATCCCACCACTACGTCCGGAGCGTCCAAAAATGGTGGGATACCAAGTTTCGCCTTGATCCGAGGTCGGGACGGCCTTCAAATTATTTTCGGAGTGTTAATGGACTAAACCGGGCCAATTCGGGTTGGTTCAGTACAAATAAAAACTGGACCGTACCAGGTGGCTTGCGTGGCTTCCCTTTTTTCTGCGTGCGCAGGTCTACGGGTGGTGTACAGTACACCAGCTCCAATCCGGGTCGCGGTTTCGTAACTGGTCACGGTCTGGCTTCGCGGACGCGGCTGGGAAGAAGGATTTGGTCTCGGACACGACAAAAGCGGATGCTGTCAGCAGTAAACGGGTCCAACAACCCGGCTGCAGCAGCGGTGCAATGGTGGTTTTGGTGGCTTCGGCGGTGGCTTTTCCGGCAGCTGAAGGTGGCGGAGATTGCCCAGAACTGTAGATCACAGAATGGTGAAGATCTTGGCGGTGCTCCGATGGTCAGCGGCGGCTCCGGTTGGTCGGTCGGATGCCAGAAAGTTAGACACTTTTCTGCAATTTTGTGCTACGCTGGTCACTTCTCGATTTTTTCGGCGACCTTAGTGACGAATCTTTGGCGGCTCTCAGCTTGGGTTTGTAGATCACTTCTCCACCTTCACTTGATCACAACAGAAGGGCTGGGAATGACCGGTGCTGGTCGGAAAAAATCCAAGAAACCCAGTGTTCGCTACTCTGTTTTCTGCTTTTCCGACCAGCAACTTCCTCGCTTCCCGATTTTTCCCGGCGGCTACAACGACGAACTTTGGCGAAACTCACTTTAGGTTTCTAGACCACTCCTCCGTCTTCACGTTTCACCTCACGGCGACACTAGGAACGACCGGTGTTGGTCGGGAAAAATTAGCGAAATCAGACCTTCGCTGCTCTGTTTTCTGCTTTTCCGGCCAGCAACTTCCTCGCTTCCCGATGTTTTCCGGCGACCTCAGTGACGAACTCCGGCGGCTCTCGGCTTGGGTCTGTAGATCACTTCTCCGCCTTCACTCTGAACCTCGTGACGGGGCCGGGAACGACCGGAACTGGTCGGAAAGAATCCAAGAAGTATGGAACGACGAATAGGGACTCCTTTCCTTGGCAGCTGCAACTAAATTCCAAAACAGCGATCGGGTGAAGGGCACTTTCCTATGACTCCTTCACGGTGATGAGGAGGGCTCTATCTTTTCTGGCGATCCAACCTTAAGGTGGCGGCAAGGAACAGAGCAGCAACTCCAAGCGGGATAGCAGCAACAGACGTCTTCTTCATCCGAGCCCTGCAAAATTATAAACAAACAAAACTTCTTTTGGTTTAAATCTGTTGCAGCGAGGCAGCATTAGCATTGCGATAACTCCGGCAAAGAGCAGCTTTTGTTGTCGGCTTTGGTCTGGATGATAGCAACTCCTTGCTTCTCCTCTGTTTTTATGACGGTCGTGCAGCGGCGACAATTCTTCTGGAATTCTTGGCTCGATGAGGATTTCGGCGAGGCTGCACAACAACAATGGGGCTGGACTCCGGGGATGTGGCGATCCTGGTAGCACTCGGCAACACTTCAAAGCAACACAACTCCTTCACCGGTGGCTCTGGCAAGCGGAAAGTTTGGATCTTGGGCAAGGATTCATGGCCGTGACGGGGTAGTGATCGGGTGTCGGCGAGGGTCACCGGAGCATCTCCGGTGAGGGGCTCCTCCCTCGGCTTTTCTTCTATCTGGCAAAATTCTTTTCCTTTAGCGTACGAGCCCCCCTTGCTTTAGTAATAACACTCGATTTTTATAGAATTGGGATAACTCCTGAGTGAGAGATTTCCTCCAACGGCTATAGAACAATATCTACCTCTTCCTCTGGCAATTCTTTCTCCAACAGTTTTAAAATCGTATGACCAATTCTCTTGTAATATGCAGGAAGTCATCCACGTAAGTGGCTGAGTACTGTCACATAATTGGATAAATATTATCCATATAACCGAATAAATATAAATATTTTTTGGATAAATATGTACAAACAGACTTCTAGTTGTCCTGTGGTTCTTGCAATTTAAATTACAAGAGTGGGAAGGTCTTGCTAAAGATCTGGAATACTCTAAAAAAGAGACCAATGTATTGTCTTTATCTTTTAAGGTGCCATTGATATTCAAGTCCGTCTTCTTCAAACATAGTTTTTAATATTATATTCTTGGATTGCATTTGTCCGTACGACTCTGTTTATCGTATCCCCTCTTTAAATCTATTATGATATAGGTGTTCGTACCATTTTAATTTGGACACGATTTTTCAATCTAAAGTTTTTCCCAAACTCAGATTTTTAATGAAAATAATAGTATCTTAACCAATATTTATTTAAATATTAACCACAAAAATAGCTTTAATAACTAATAAAACTAAGCTCAACTTACTTAATCAAATATACTTCGTACAATAAGTTTGGTATAATAATTTGTATGATATTTAAACTTTTGCTTCAACTACTATTTACCTAGTCCGATCCCATGTTATTTACCATGGAGAGAATACGTAAGAAATGCGTTTTTTTATTTTTGTTGAATTCACCCACATCTGATTTTCCATGAAATGAAGCAGAGACTCCATTGTTTTTGCAGTCAAAATTCTTGCATATTAAATGACACACAAGCAAACCCATCTCTACTTTGGAGGGCTTTCACATTACTTGTTCCTGCTTATCCCAAATTTGGCCCTTTTTTCCTTCTTGGCTCAAAGAACTTGAACATGTTTGTTCTTTAGATTTGTCAAGAAATGAGGTCAAGCGATCTTTACGACAATGGTTCTGGGAAATAGTACCTTTTCTTATCCACCTCAACCTTTCCCACAATCGCATTCTGGGTCATTTGCCTAACCCATTTATGCTGTTCCAATCTGATCAAGGATTGTTAGACTTGAGCTTCAACGAGTTTTTCAGGCCCCGCCCCATGCTTTTCTGATGGGATTGCGCATGTTGATGTTTCATACAACCAGATCACTGGACAACTACCAGATAACATCCATAGCTCCACCAAAAGCTTCATAACTTTTTTGGCTTCTAATAATGAAATTAGTGGTTTGATTCCTCTTGTGTTTGGCAATATGGACGCTTGGAAACTCTTCATCTTTCAAATAATAAGCTAAATGGTACAGTGCCACAAAACTTGGTCGGCTCTCCTCGTCTACGTGTATCAGACCTCAGTTGAAATAATCTATCTGGTGAGATGCATTGGAATTTGCCAAAGGGTAATTATTTACATCTTGCTGAAATTGCTCTATCCGGAGAGTGTTACGGTGCTCCTTAGGAATTGAGAATTTGGGGAAGAGATTGAAGAACGAAGATTGTTGTAGGATAGCCATGGAGAAGGAGAAGATAGGAAGGAAGTGGATAAAACAAGAGAGGAAGGGTCAGGGAACTTACATTTTCATTTCTCTTTTTTTCAAACCAAAACATCTTTCACTATTTATACACGTCCCCAATTTTTACATTTAATTGTTAATTACAAACTAAACCCTCGATATATGTTTCTGGAATTTATACACGTCCCTTGAAATAATCTATCTCGTGAGATGCATTGGAATTTGCCAAAGGGTAATGATTTACATCTTGCTGAAAATGCTCTATCCGGAGAGTTCCCTGCATGGTTGGAAAATTGTACTCATTTAGAGGTTCTTGTGCTATCACAGAATAAATTCTGCGGTAAGATTCCACAATGGATCGGTGAAAGCTCTGCATCGCTCAAAATATTGGACTTGAAATCCAACAGGTTCACAGGCCAAAGTCCTTGGCAACTATGTTATTTATCCTCTTTGCAAGTTCTGAATGTAGCTGTTAATTACTTGAATGGTTCCATCCCGAGAGTTTTGGTAACTTCAATGAAATGAAGGAGAAGCATGCTTTAACTGAATGGTTCCCCATAAATGATGGATACTACAAGGACAAGTTGACAATGACAGTGAGTGGGAAGGAAGAAGAGTATAGTATAATATTGCTTCTTGTAAATTGTATAGATCTTTCCAACAACAATTTCTCCGGAGAGATACCGCAAGAGCTAACAAAGCTGTCTGAATTGCTTGTTCTGAACTTATCTCACAACCAACTGGGAGAACCCATTCCTGGCCAGATTGGTGAAATGAAGCAACTGCTCACTCTTGATTTTTCTCACAACCATCTTTCAGGTATGCTCCCACAAGGTTTGGCGGCTCTAACTTTTCTCCGTCATTTGAATCTATCATACAACATTTTTTCAGGATAAATTCCATCAGGTTCCAGCTCCAAAGTCTTGATGATCCATCTATCTATATTGGAAATTCAGAACTTTGTCGGTTCCCAAAGAAAAAAATTGCTCAAACAGCACGTCTTGGCATTCTCGAAATTCATTGGGATGGAGTTGGAAAGATAACCAAGACTAGGAAGGCCCCTTGGATATGTTTATGGTCTATATCGGTATTGGGCCGGGTTTTGGGGCAGGCTTTGGGGCTATTTGTGGCATGCTAGTTCTAAAGACAACTTGGACAATTGCATTTTTCGGTTCTATGATGAGAAAAATATCAAATGTTTGTTGCCTTTGTGATAAAACTTCCACAAAAGTTGAAAAGGATTCGAGACATTGGAACACTAGTGAGAAGGATATAAAGATGTGTGGAATTATTTAGTTTGCTTTTATTTCTATATAATTTGCCGCAACTATGTGTAATCATTTGTATGGAACAACTTTGTATTTGTAATATTGGAAGTGTTAGTTTTTATAATTATTGTTGTTGGGTTGTCTATTCTATTAATGCTTAATGCTTGCAACAAGTTTGGCCATGTATTCTATTAATGTATTGTGTATTAATGAGATCTGGCTAGGGGCGGCTAGGTCTGGCCATTCCTAGCCAGATCTCGTCACCGATAGGCTTCAACAATATATATATATATATATTCTGTTTGAAGTTTCTGATGCCAATCTGTTCTATCCAGAGTTTTTAAATTCAAGTTTGCTTTTCTATTTTATCAGTGTGTTTTTGATCTTGTAAGAAGATCTATTTTGAAAAAAAAATTTCAAGTTTGATTGTTACAGTAAGTGTTTGTATGATTCGTATGTACTCAATTCAGATACTGAGATGATTGTAGTCTGTATACATACTTGTATTTATATACCTGTATGTATATAAGTTTATATTGTATTTACTCAGTGTATTTACCAAGAGTGAAAAGTAAGTTTATTAAAAGCTTCTGGAATCAATACAAGTTGAAATTACTGGTACCTTTCTTACATTTTTGGTTCACTTGAACCTATATGTATTACTTTCTGATATAAAACTGGTTTTGATAAAAAACTGTTTTCTCCTGAAAGGGTATAATCTCCCGAAAGTGTATAACCTCCCGAAAGGGATATATGATTTAAATTTCATACTTAGCTGATATAATTATTGTGTTATCTGCTTATAATTATTGTTTTGTTCATACTGTTTGTTAATATTATTGTTCTTTGTTATCCATGCTTGTAAGTTCTAGTTCTTTGTTATCCACGCTTGTTAGTGATGTTCAGAATTTAGCTTCTAAACATATTTTTGCTAGATGGCTAGCATTAGTTGCAATATTTGATTTTGATATTAAATATATACCTGGCTTAGCAAATTCATTACCTGATTTTTTTACGCGTGAATTTTTGCATAGGGAATATGGACAAGGGTAAAGGCAAAATGACAACTCTTCCTAATCACCCTCCTCATTTTTACAGAATTACCCTTGCTTTCCGACAAACAAGTCAAATTTAGAAAAACTTTCTTATAAGAACCTGAGTCCCTATATTCAAAAACCAATTCCTTTACATATATGCTATCTTGATCATTCTCCTGATGCCTTGGAACAAATGGATCCAAATTTTGTTGCTATGTATAATTGTCCTAAATATTCAAATTATCCCGTTGTTTCTAGTAAATCTAGATTCTTCTATGAACTAGTTTTACAAGATATGTTATCCTGTCAAATAACCCATAAGTATTATGGAGTAAACTATGGAGTAAATAATAATGTTGCTCTTAATTATCCAGAGGTTTATGAGACCTAGATATCATATAGTAAACTTGTTGTTCATAAAATAGTACCTATGGAGGAATATGGTCATCCTAATAGTATTCGTAGATTTACTAATATAAAACCACCTCCAGGTTTATTTCCAGAAGAATATAATTATTGAGATTATATAGATGCCTTTAATAAAGTATTATTATATAGAAATCCCCAATGTCAACATTCTTGGTTTCTCAAACTTGACCTTCCTAAACCTTGTAAAGTTCCTGTCTGGTTTCGTCAGTGGATGTCAGATTTTGGCCCTGAAATTGAGTTTCTACCAAAATATTATAAAATGCAATGTGATAGTTTTGCTCAGCTCATTCATAAGAGTTTCATGAATCCTGTTTTCTACTTCATCAGATATTATTGAATTCCATGGATAATATCCTGGAAATTTTGTTTCCATACTTTTGAAGATAAGGGAATTTTGATACCCTGACTGGCTCACCATGTCTATATTAGATGCTAGGATAAGTTCTCTATTTCTATTGCCATCCTTAAGAAAGTTGAACTATTTCCAGAGCTAGTTCCTCCCTTATCAGGATCAACTATTCTAGTGCCTCCACCAACACTACCTCCTAATGTTTATGCTTGGTTGTTACATGTAAGGATGGATAATCCAGAAATGACAAATGAGGAAGCAATTAAATTTGCTTATTTACTTAATTCATACGGAGTAACTCCTTAGCTGAAGACTCTTCCAAAACCAAAGCCTATTTCATCGGAAGAAATAAATATGGTCACTAGGATTGCTAAGAGTCCTATTCAGGATGCACAATCTCCTTGGAGTACAAAAGATCTACAATGCAACTTGTGTGGAAATGTTGGACATACTGTGATAGTATGCACAGAATTTCAAGATCCAGATGATGGTCCAAAATGTTTCTGCTGTGGACAACATTGTCATGTTGCTTTTAAGTGTCCATATATTGATAGGTCTCCAACCCCTATAAATTCTCCATTGAGAATGGTTGAGTCCCAGAATTTGTCTTCCAAAACAGTGAATTTAGATTCAGACAATTCACCTTTATGGATTCCTTCTCCTATCTCTATGGGTCCTCCTACTGTTCAGGTGGGTCCTTCTACTATCCCCATTGTGGTCCCTACTGTGGTCCCCACCTTGCCTACATCAGCTGGGCCCAAGGTGGAACCCACTCTTTAACCGATTACCTGTGTATCCGGTTACCTTCCATGTCTATATAATCTTCATTCCTCCCTCTGTGAAGGGCATCGAAAAAATCTTAGAGTCAAGAGTCTTCTTCCGGGTTTGCTTTCTTATCTTCGTCTTTCTTCTTTACATCTGATCGTCTCTTCTCAACTTTTATAAATCATCTCTAAGTTTCTGTTTTCAAGGGATTTCTTCCGTTTCAGTTTTATAATATAAAGAATCTTCTTTATAAACATCCCTTTCAAGTCTTCCTTTTCTTTCTTTTACTTCTTTTCCTATGTCGGACTGTCTGTTTTCAATTTCTAAATCGTGTTCTGTTTCTGTTTGAAGTTTCTGAAGCCAATCTGTTCTATCTAGAGTTTTTAAATTCAAGTTTGCTTTTCTATTTTATTAGTGTGTTTTTTATCTTGAAGAAGATCTGTTTTGAAAAAAAATTTCAAGTTTGATTGTTACAGTAAGTGTTTGTATGATTCGTATGTATCCAGTTCAGATATTGAGATGATTGTAGTATGTATACATACTTATATTTATATACCTGTATGTATATAAGTTTGTATTGTATTTGCTGAGTGTATTTACCAAGAGTGAAAAGTAAGTTTGTAAAAGCTTCTAGAATCAATACAAGTTGAAATTACTGGTACCTTTCTTACATTTCCGGTTCACTTGAACCTATATGTATTACTTTCTGATATAAAACTGGTTTTGATAAAAAACTGTTTTCTCCCGAAAGGGTATAATCTCCCGAAAGGGTATAACCTCCCGAAAGGGATATATGATTTAAATTTCATACTTATCTGATATAATTATTGTGTTATCTGCTTATAATTATTGTTTTGTTCATACTGTTTGTTAATATTATTTTTCTTTGTTATCCATGCTTGTAAGTTCTAGTTCTTTGTTATCTGCGCTTGTTAGTGGTATCAGAGCCATTTAGAACCCTAGAGCCATGACCGAAGATCAGGTGACGCAGTCCCTCCTGGTAAGTCCACTCAAGGCCGAGTTAGGCGATGTGGCAGTTTGGAAGTGGTTTCTGCTAGAAAATTCCAAGTTTGACGTGTATAATCTAGGAAGAAAGATGGTTTTCTTATAACAACTAGTAAAGAGATCAAAGGATCTAGAAAGTTCTAAGATAATAGAACAATTAGTGTACAATAATATAGAACAAAGACTAAATAAATGGTCTATCCCTAAGGTAAAACCTACAAAAGTTTATAATAAGGATTTGCTTGAATTCAAACAAGCCTATCTTATTAAAACTTTTGAGGAAAGTGTAAGTTTATAAAACTTTACTAATAATCTATCCTTATTAAATAATAAAATATTAGAAGAACTAAACACAGAATATAATTATATCTATTTAGGCTTAGTACAAATAGTGGTTAAACCTTTAACAAGAGAAGGTTTAAATACATCAATATTATTATGTTTAAGAGATACTAGACATAATAAATTTTAAGACTCTCTATTAGGAATAATAGAATCCGTCTGGACCTGTATATTTTAATTGTTTTCCCAACTTTTCGTTATCCTTAACAGATCCTCATTTATCAGATGCTTTGTGTTTAAACATGAAAACAGAAGGATATGATATGAAAGAAGGATCACAAAACATATATATAATATATAGAGTATGTTTCAAGGCTATGACATCAATAAATCCTAATGCAAGATTAATGTCACGAAAAGGAAAGACTATATTATTCCAAATAGATACAAGCAAGGCTAATATTGAAATACCTAAAACTATTAAATTGAGTGATATAGTACTTCTAGAATCCTGGAAGTTAGAATAGATAGTAACTCCAAAAATTGAAAAAAGATCAGTAGAAGCTATTATAGAAGAAAATAATGGAGATGTTAATATTATCTTTGGAAGAAATAGTACATCTGCAAGATTTCCTTCTTTATATGAAAATCAAGCTTCATCAAGTTCTAATGTCGCTGGAATCATAATGTCTGAACATAAAATTCCACATGCATTTTATACAGATGAACCTAGTTTCTCGGAAATGGAATTTAAAATAAATAAATTAGAATATGAACCTGATAGAATAAAATGTTCTAAAGAATTTATGAATCCTAGAAATAAGAATTTTAGAACTTGGTATTTTTCTACATTTGATAAAAATCAATTAGAAGATTATAAAAAACAATATTATAAAGACTTAAAACAATTAGGTTATGAAATCCCATTTAAAAAATGGTTTAAGGATTTTATAACTCCAAGAATATTAGTTCATAAAATTCCTTCATGGGAAACGTATGAGGGAAAATCAGTATTAAGTAAACATCCTCCTGTAGGAAATATTAAATATGGTAATATAGAAGCTATGTCCTTTGTAAAAACAGAAAATAAACAAGAAAATATTGCCATAATTATTAAACAAAATAATTATACTCATATGCATTTACAGACTATAGCATCTCAATTATCTACTATGGAAGATAATTGGTTTCCTAGAAATAAAGGAAAGGAAAAATTAGAGGAATGATCAGAAATTATTAAACCAGTGTTAATAAAACCTCCAATAATAACTACTAAATTTAATACAAGATCTACTTTGAATGAAGAATTTATCACAAAATTATCTGAAAAATTGGGGGAATTAAAAATTAAAGACTCTATAAAAGTTATAAATTCTTATGAAGAACAGGATGAATTAATAAATCAATTCACTGACTCAATTAATGTTACTAGACCAAGTTTATAACAACCATTACCTACATCTAGAAACTATTATCCTAGACCAACTCCTGCTACTGTTTTATTTGAAGAAAATGCTCTTCAATCTGTCTTATGTTATAATGGTAAAATAGTATATGAATGGAATATAGATGGTCAAAGTGAATATCAAATTATAACTACATTACATAATATGTTAATGTATGCAACTATTTGTAGAACTAATAATAATTCTGATAGACAAATAGCAGAAGTGATTATTGCTGGCTTTTGTGGACAACTTAAAGGTTTGTGGGACAATAATATTTCTCAAATACAAAAAGTAGAAATATTAGGATGAACTAAATTAGAACCTAATACAAATCAAATAAGAGAAGATTCTGTCTATACTTAATACAAACAATATTACATCACTTTGTAGGTGATATACAAGGTCTTAAAGAAAGAACACAAGAACTAATAATGAATCTTAGATGTCCTACATTAACATACTTTAGATGGTATAAAGATACATTTTTATCTCTTTTATATCAAAGAGATGATTCTCATTTTGATTTGTGGAAAGAAAGGTTTCTCTCCAGATTACCAAATCTTTTTGCAGAAAGAGTAAGAAGAAAATTGAGAAAACTGAATAATGGTACAATTCCTTACAATAATTATAATTTTGGACAATTAATAGGTTATGTAGTATAGAAGGTTTAAATCTTTGTAATGATCTTATTTTAAGAAATCAATTAAAGAAACAAAGATTATTAGGAAAAAGAGAATTAGGAGAATTTTGTCAACAATTTGGAACAGTAATAACTCCTAAATATCCTTCTAATCCTAAACCTAAAAGTAAAAATAAAAAATCCTTTATTCCTTATAGAAGGAAGAAAAAGTTAAAGAAAATAAACCTATAAAAAATAAAAAGGTAAATAAAAAGATAAACATTCTAGTTCAAAAAATCCTGTAAAACCTTTAGTCTGGTGGGATTGTGGTAAAACTGGACATACATGAACTCAATGTAGATTAAAGAAAAAAATAAGAGAATTAAATATTTCTGAAGAAGAAAAGGAAGAACTTATAAATTTAATAGATGAATCAGAAGATGAAACAAATAATGAAGACACTTCTGAATATGATGCATTAGAATTAAATACAGATGAAGAAAATTCTTCTACTACTACTATAAGTGATTGTGACTGTGAAAATCTTAATAGGATTATGGATTTAAATAAAATAAGTATTAATAAAATAACAACACAAGAAGAATTATTATTAGATATGATAGATTCTATTCAAGATAAAGAAGAAAAAAGAAAGTATATAGAGAAAATAATAGAATCTACAAAACCTCAAGAAGTAATTGAGAAACCCAAATTTAAACCTCAAGTAGAAGCTGTGTTAAAACCTGCTTATACTATGAATGAGGTATTAGGTAGACTAAAACAAGAAAAACCTGTAACTACTAATGATTAAAGAAATTAATGAACTTAAAAAAGAAGTTTCTAATCTAAAGAAAAGAATTGAAATATTAGAATTAGATAGTGAAATAAATAATAATAATTCTATTAATGACAGAGGATGAAGAAATTAAATTATTTGAAAAATCAAATAACTTTCATATTGGAGAATCCTCTAATCAAGAACAAAATTATTTAAATATTATAGAACAAACTATAACTAGGAAATATGTAATAAAAATAAAAATAATTATAGAATAAGAATTTAGCCTAGAAACTTTAGCCTTAGTAGATACAGGAGCATATAGGAATATTATCCAAGAAGGATTGATCCCTACTAAATATTATAAGAAAACTACTCAAACACTTTCAGCCGCAAATGAAGAAAGATTAAAAGTTAAATATAAACTCCTTAATGCAGTAGTATGTATTAGTGATGTTTGTATATATTTAACCTTTATTTTAGTAAACAATATAGGATCTGAAGTAATTTTAGGAAATCCGTTTACAGCTCTAATAGAACCCTTCTTTATTGATGATATTGGAATACATACTCATCTAAAGGGGAAGGATGTTACATTTAAACTTGAATTTCCTAAAAGACAAACATTCATTTCAAGAATGAAAGACAGACATAAAAATAAAATTAGACAAATAACTTATCTAAAAGAAGAAGTTAATAAATTAGTATTACAAAATAAAGTAAATTCAATTGATATTAAAAATAGAGTTACTAATATAAAAAATTTATTTGAAAAAGATTTATGTAATGATTTACAAAGTGCTTTTGGAATAGGAAAAGACATGAAGTCTCTCTTCCTTATGAAGAAGGTTTTGATGATAAATTAATTCCTACTCAAGCTAGACCAATACACATGAATCAAAAATTGGTAGAATATTGCCAAAAAGAAATAAAAACTTTATTAAGTAATAATTTAATTATAGAAAGTAAATCACCATGGTCTTGTTCTACTTTCTATGTTTTCAAAGCAAGTGAAATAGAAAGAAGAGCACCAAGACTTGTGATAAATTATAAACCATTAAATAAAGTTTTAAAATGGATTAGATATCTTATACCTAATAAAAAGATTTATTAAAAAGATTATATAATGCTCAAATATTTAGTAAATTTGATTTAAAATTGGGCTTTTGGCAAAGTCAAATTAAAGAAGAAGATCGTTATAAGACTGCTTTTAATGTTCCATTTGGACAATATGATATATATATATATATATATATATATATATATACACACACTTATTTTTGTAAAGAAACAACATATTTTTAATATAAATAATGCTTATATGCCCTTTCTCATAAAGTATGTAGCTGGCTAAATAATCAATAGAGGTACACAAAAACAAAAAATATTAGACAACTATCTTCGTAAATTTTTTTATTGGATTGTCATAGGGTTTTTAAAATAATATAAAATTGATGGTAGTAAAGTGAAAATATTATCACATGATTAAATAAAAATAATTTAATAACAAAAATGCACAATAGCTAAAAAAATAGTTTTTTAACTTTAAAAAACATTTTTTAAAAATAAAAAATAGAATTTTTAATAATTTTTTTTGTCAAAAGATGTTAATTTTTAAGAAAATTTTTAGATAGAAAAGGTGCAACCCTCTAAATAGAATTATAAAATTCTTTAATATGAAGAATCACAATGAAAAGAAGACACATTTTTTATTAAAAATGTGTCTTATTAGCTAGAAAAGAGCTAATATGAATTGTAGTTTCTGTCTGATGATATGTTTGTTTGTTTTCAGGCTGCCATGGAGAGTTTGAGTCAAATGGACAAGGAGTGTATATATCCTTTTAAAATTAAGCGTGTTTATGAAGCTTGGATGAGTAAGACCACGGGAAGATCTAAGAAATTAATGAAGGTGATGCCAGCTGTTTTTTTAACTGTACCTGCTTGTAAGATTCAAATTATATGTGGCCTGTATTTGATTTAGAAAGACACGAGACTAACTGTTCTTGTTGAAAGAATAAGGATTTGTCGGGGGCATGACTTTAATAATGGAATTATCACCACACCATCCAAGATTAATAACCCATCAAGGATGAGATCTAGATTAATAAATTATTTTCCAGATTAATAACCCTAAAGGATGAAATCTCTTGAATTTGATTTTGAAAATAAGATCCATCGCAATTTGCTGTCGGGTATATTATATAAATCTTTTCCTAGACCTATATATAGTTTTATAGTGTTTCAGTGAGATAAGAGATGGAAAAACCCACTCGCACATACCATGAGCGGATACACATATGCTTGCCAACAAAATGTTTATTTTGTCTGTTTTGGTTGTTTGTCATGTTTACTATAAAAGTGAAATTATTGTGATGAAATTGTTGGATATAAAAGATGATATGATGAAGTTTTTGGTAAGTAGAAATAGATAGTGATAATATAATCCAAAATATATATTAGTGTGCAAATTGAATGATAACAGTGAAAATGAATAGAATGAACAGGTGGGTCGAGACCCAAAAATATAAAATATTTTGATGTGGCCAAATTGAATACTTTCGTGAAAAATATAGTGTAATGAATGTATATGGATTTATATTTTTATACATGTTGATTTGATAGGGTGGCCCTTAATTGTAATTTTAGGGGAGACTCTATTCATTTTTATTTCAAGAAGTTTTATTAATTTTATCGTAATTATTTTGGTATGTAATTTGGTTGTCATATCATCCATGTAGTGGCCTGTTACGGTCCTGTACATTCATCCATGCATAGTAATTAGTATCTTCCATCTTGAGATACCGAGAGTAGATCTACTCGGGATGCATGACGTTCTAGTTTGTTAGCAAGCGAGCCGGATTTGAGATGTCACAATTTGGTATTAGAGCCACTCTCGGTCGATTAAGTTGGAAGATATTTTCATATGTGATGTGTGTACAAAGACTGCTCCACGTCCAGCTGGCAGGTATATATTTCTGTCCTTATTGTCTTTGATTTATAGATTTCTCTTGATTTATAGATTTCTCACCAATTGGTAGTGTGGTAGTATTTTTAGGATTGGATCAGTGAGTAAATGTAACACCCCAAATCCAGTCCACACTCGTGAATCGAACCAGCATGTTACATGCCCTGGTTAGGTCGGCTAACTAGAACCCAACTCATGAGGATCTAATCTCGGCATCTTAAGATGAAGATACGACTCGTCATGCATGGATAAATGCACAAAATCCTAACATGATACTATATGGATGACATGCAAAGTAATTCATACAACAATACGATTACGATCAAAATCAATAAAAATTCTAAAATAAAACGGACAGAGTCTCCCCTAAAAGTGCAATTAGGGTCCACCCTGTCAAAATAATATATACAAGTATATATATGCATATATCAACAATTTCATTCACACACAGTCTAATATGCTGTAAACTCATTCTAGAACTTGGGTCTCAACCCACAACGCTTCCACTGCTCAATCTATTCACATTTCCGTTTCCTCTCATCATGTCTTAGTATTTCATCTCATCATGTCCTCATATTTTAGCATTTCATCACATCACATTAATATAATAACATCATAACAAAATATTAACCACTCTATCGACTGACATGTGTGCAAACGACATCAGTGCTCCTCCGTCCAGGCTGGCACATCCAACTCGTGATCATTACCTACATATAGTATAAAAACACGTCAGTAACAAGTTTTACTAGTCCGGAAAGAAAAATAACTATAACAAGCTGGCTATGAGAGCAAACTCTCATATGAAAGAAAACATCATATACTCCTCATGAACACTCTGAAGGGCACCTACTGAGGAGCCGCTGGGCTGCAGACCCGGTAGCATCCCGAACTGACTAGTCTGTTGTTGCTGATGCCTCACTCGGCATTTTCTTACTTCATTTTCTGGTCTCAAATCCTAAGCCCTCTCCTTACCTCCATATTTATCCTGGCCTTGAGCACGAAGGCCGAGTACTCTCAGGTAGTCACCTTTAGTACCCTTTAAACCACAAGTCCGGACATGCACTGTACTAAACAGGTACCCATAAACCTCCACGTTCTTCGGGTGTGAAGAACTCAAACACGGAGTTGTCAGGATCCCTCGGTAATGGAACAGTTCGCTGCACTAATCCAGAGCCCACTTTGACTATCACGGCATCCGCTCATGGTACGTGCAGGCGGTTTCTCCATCTCTCATCTCACTGAAAACTCGATAAAATTATATATATAGGCCTGGGAAAGGATTTATATAATAGGCCCGAAGGCAACTTGTGGTGGATCTTGTTTTCGAAATCATCCTCAAGGGGTTATTAATCTGGAAAACTGTTCGGTTAAATGACCCGAGTTAAGTGGGATCCGATAAAATGCCACTTAACCTGTCCTGCAAATAATAAAATAAACATACAATAGAAGAGCGTAAAACAGTGACGAGTCCTAAACGGACTTGGTAGAAGCTCCAAGCATGTCATCGCGCCTAGGCGGCGAGCTCCTACTCCATACCTACACATCAAAACTAAATACTAATGCCCACTAACTAAATGATGAATCAAACTCGTCATGATCAAACACACTCACAATACAAACATCAACCATAACAATCAACAATTATAAATGTGAAAGTAATTCCAACTTATCCTATTAACACCAATTTTATTATATTTCCTAAGTTACATTGTACTCGATTATCATGCTCAAATTTACTTTACTTCATTAGATCACTTAACCTTCATTCCCTGTAAATCACATCATGCACATCTTTACTTCATTCATAGTCTGGCATTGATCATGACAACTACTCAATTCTAGCATACTATGCTAACAATCATCATTAATTTTAAATAATCAAATCAGAGGTAATTATACCTCACGTCGTTGGCAATCGGCGACGGCTAGGGTTCTGTCGCGCGTCTCAGATCTCAAATTCGGCGCTCTTCAGCATCCAAAGTTCTATCGGGTTCGACTGGATGAACTCCTCGGAAGATCGACGAATTCCAGCGAATCCGGTTTTCCGGCAAGTTTCGTCAGTTTTCCGACGGCTTCAGTGGTTTTCCGGCAACTTTCAGGCGGTTTCCCAACAACAGTCACCGGCAATGTCTACTGGCCGGATAGGCGTCATATTGGGTACCATTGGAATCGGCTCGGCGAGCCCGACGCAACTACGACGTCGATGTAGCCAACGGAGGCGGTGGCTCGCCGGAAAATGCCTAAAACAGAGCGGCGGCGATGGGTGAAGAAATCCGGCCGGCCTGGGCGACGACGACCTCCGCTCAGGTAGGAAGGTCGCTGGGTGGTCGAGGGTGTCGAGGCGACCACCCAATCATGGCAGCGACGGTCACCGGCGGCGCGATCAGTGACAGAAGTGCGAAGCAAAGGTGCAGCTTCCTCGTGTCTCAGTGGCCAGATGGTGGCCGGGCCTGGTCGGGGCGGCACGGCGAAGCCGTGGCAGAGCTAGGCGATGCCGATCTGCGGCAGGGTGGCATCCACGGCAGCGGCGGCGACACTGCACAGGGGCGGCGTCGGGCGAGGGTTTGTGGGGAAGAAGGCGTTGGGAGGGAAGATAAGGGCTGGTGGCAAACTTGTAAATATTACTTGACTCGTCTCTGGCTCGAGTCAAGAATAATAATTAAGTCGCCGTAAATCCTTAAAAATGTCTATAAAAATCGGGAAAAATCCCATAAAATCAAACAAACACCAAAACATCATAATGATATGCTCTAGAACTATCAACCCACCCAAACTGCTCATAACGCGTCCTAATACAGTAAACGACTTAAAACTAATTCTACGATCCACTGTATATAAAAATAAAATGAAGAAAAATAACTAGCATGCTCTCATATATTCTGATAACTCATTCTGTTCTGCTTTGTTCAAGACGTTATCATCATACTTGGGTACGCATGACCCTCATAGCTCATACATGCGACTGGCATCGGCTCAGTACACGTGTTCTGAAACTGACTCGACTCGAAAATAACAGTCAAACCGACCGATTTTGAATATAAAACCCTGACTCAAATCGTGGGTTTTACAATCTTCCCTCATAAAATTTCATCCTCAAAATTTCAACTCAAGGAAGTTCTACTGAACTAATACATGGAAGCTAGATACACACCAGTTGTAACCTCTACTCTTCAATAGTCATGTACATCCTCACTTACTGTAGCTGTGCCGTCATGGCAGGTTCTACTAGTGATTCTGTCAATATCAAACTTTCTCGATTCTATACTTCATGTTCCGATTCTGACATTATCATCATCCTTCTCTTTTGTCTTGATCCTTACTGTTGTCTGTGCCTATTTTGACATTACCATCGTCCTTCTCTTCTGTTCTGATCCCTACTACTAACTCGGCGGGAGACCTAGGTCACCCCTAAAGGCCTACTGGGTTGGTCAAGCAAATACTCTAGATTATCGCAAGGTTCTAATCTAAGCTATGTCTGGGAAAACTACATCGAGGGTAAGACCTACCTGCTAACATCTACCCATGTCCCTCTAATCCTCATCTGTGAAAAGTCACCTGCATGTACTCTCAGGAAACTCTATTCCTATGTCCTAAAACCAACCTAAAGTGTGCTATGAGTCTCCTGCTAGGTCAAGTGTATAAACTAATGAGCTGCATGGATCACGGTCGCCAGTCTAGATCCAACTCTCAAGTGTCCCTATATAAGGAACTAGACTGCTCATTGGGTCCTAGTTGACTTGGTCCTAAGTCAAATATCTCACTCTGTTCTATAAGAAAACAAGGATAGCTACTATGACTCTACTATATACTATAGCTCTAGTGACTATCTATGCAACCACTAACTACTACTGAAAGAAAGTGAGAACACCTGTACATACACAACGTGTCTCAAGGAGTATGATAACATACTTTGCATGGTCTGTAGAGCCTGCATCTAGTCTGTGGCATGTGCTTTGGTCAATGTATACTCATCTTAGTCTTCAATTGATACATACAGAGGGGTGAGTGGAAATCCTCAAGTGGAAGCTCTACTCTGTCTGACATCTCTCGGTTATATGAAAGAAAACTGAATCTCGTGGAAATCTAGTCACACTGCTCAAGAACTCTCGATAGGTGACATCTCATCTAACGTTAGGTAAATAAGGGAATCCACTAGGTTAAGAAAAACCTACTACATAGGTATGTCCCTCTGATCTATGGTGAGGTCAAGGTGTCATGCAAGTGGTAGGGGAGATGAAATCCCTATATAGCATACTGGTAGGTTTATGGACTTGTCTCTAAGATCACCATAATCCACTATGCCACAGGTGATCAGGCTGTGGAACAGTCAATCAATGACGAATCTCAAAAATGGCTCCTAAGTGGCTCTAGTTCAATCAGCTAACAGTATGCACATGTTTTTCGATACTGTACTAGTCACGCAATTCTAAACGGGCGGGGTTCAAACGACCCAAAGAACCACTGTCTCCCCTCAAGTCTACGGGGCCTCATAATGAGGTTTGACACATTGTGACCTACCATCCCGTACTGATTTGTAGTACTAATCTTGTACCACCCACACTGCTCGTAACGCGTCCTAGTGCAGTAAACGGCCTAAAACTAATTCTACAACCCACTGTATATAAAAATAAAATAAAGAAAATAACTGGCATACTCTCATATATTCTGATAGCTCATTCTGTTCTGCTGTGTTCATGATGTTATCATCATATACTTGGGTCGCATAACCCTCATAGCTCATACACGCGACTGGCGTCGGCTCAATACACGTGTTTTGAAATTGACTCAATTTGAAAATAACGGTCAAACCGACCGGTTCTGAATATAAAACCCTGACTCGAATCGTGGGTTTTACAGTAAAGGTAATCATGGTAAGAACTCGAAGTACTCGGAACAGGGCTCCATCGCCTCCTTCTCCCAAACAAGCTAGCCTTACTCATACTCACAACGAGATGGTGTCTAACAGACTGAGAACTACACCACTACCAGGAAATCCCAGTGAGCCAAGCTTGGTAAGCCACCATAGCAGGAGTCGTCGTAGTGGAAGTCGCCGCAACGTTAGTAGTAGTCAAACTAAACCGAACGCTGCTATTGCACGGTTGGCAGAGGTACAAATGCATATGCACTAGAGTCAGGAGGAATTCTGAAGAGAATTATAACAATTAGCTCTTGCCATAGCACGAGTAGAGAAGAGAATAGTTGTGGATGACGAGGCACAAGGGGAGCCTGCGCTTCCCATGGGCCCTCCGCCACTGCCTCCTCCCCCGCTACATCAGGGGACCACCTCCTACAATAATTCTACTGTCACCCCACTTCAGGAAGGAAGGGGCACAGAGGGTAGTGGACCTGCAAGAAATGACAGTGGATAGATAGGTGCCCCAAGGTTTGGCAATACTCCGGTGGTGGTAGTATCTCCATTTCCGCAATTCAAAATTGGAGAAGGATCGAACAGATTGGTAGGCAATAGAAATCTCAGATTTTGGCAATATGAGTGGTTTTTGAAGAATGGAGGACACCCATTCATGGGGAAGGTAGATGCAGAAGAAGTATTCTTGTGTATTTCATCAGCCGTTAGCATATTAGGAAGTATGGCATCTCTGATGGAACACCGCGTATGAATTATTGCTGGAGCATTCCAAGATGAGGCTAGAATATGGTGAGATTCAATCATGGCCTCTACTTTCATAGGCAGGCAACTTTAGGATGTGACATGGGATAAATACAAAGTTGAGTTTGATGGAAAATATTTTCTTCCTAATGTAAGGAAGAGGAAGGAAAATGATTTTCAGACACTTAGACAGGGACCCATGAATGTGGCACACAGTATGAGGCCCGATTCAGAGCATTGGAAAGATTTGCACCGGATTTAGTACCGATGAAATGACGACAGAGTCGAGCGCTTTTATAAAGGTCTACACTATGAGATCCTTGTAGCACTGATTTACAGGAGATCTGAGATTTTTGGGGATGTGGTGCCAGCCGCAAGCAAAGCTGAGTGAATCTTGGCTACTCGACCCTGCCGAGACTATGATTAGAGACAATAACACCCTCAACAATATCAATCGAATCAGGAAACACAACAGAGGCGGCAGATAGATGCTCCAACTGCAATGAGAGCCATGGATGGACAAATTTAGAAGAACCGACACCTAACATGTTAGAACTATGGATGCCATCATAGAGGAATATGCATAGCGATTAGCATCTTGCATCTTGAGACACCGAGAGTAGATCCACTGGGGTTAAGTTTGAGTTAGTGGGCTTAATAGGGACCTATGATGTTCTAGTTCGGTTCACGAGCGAGACGGATTCAGGGTGTCACACTACTTCTCTGCTCCTCTTTCTTGTGGTGGTTTCTAAAATTTCTACAGCTTAAAACATGATAGAGTTAATAGCTCACAATCATCATTATCTTCATCTTTTGCGTAAACCCAAAATTGGAGTTCAAGATATAGATATCGCTAAACAATTATATTTCATCATAAGCCATGATGCTTGAGGTTTTGTTTGGTGACTTTCTATACTTCAAAATCTATGTGGAGCTTGTACATATCTTTTTATGCTTCATTTAAAATTGAGATGTTCTTTCGTAAATTGAGATGAGACTTTGATGTTGTGATGGTTATTGGATAGAAATTTTGAGAACTCCATAAAATTGGCAAGACATCTAAGTAGACATGGTAAATTATAGGAGCAGAAGCATTGCTAGGAGGAAAAATGTAAAACTCGTGATTCGAATCAGGGTTTTATAGTCCGATCCGGTCAGTTTGACCGTTATTTTTAGAGTTGAGTCAAGTTTTAATTACGAGAAGACCATTCTTTTTTTACTAACCATTCATTTTTCTCAACTGACCATTCATTTTTCTCACCGACCACTCATTTTCTTACCCCTGACATTTATATATTTCACACTTCTGACACTATCACCATTCAGCCACCACCATCATTCTCACCCAAGTTCCTTTTTCTTTTTCTTCCTTCTCTTTTCCCCCATGATCCTCACTCAAGCCGACCACAACCTCGTCGTCGTCGCCTCATGACGACGATTAGGTATGGAGTAGGAGCTCACCGCCTAGGCGCTAAGACAAGCTCAGAGCTTCTACCAAGTCCGTTTAAGACTCGCCCTTGATTTATTGTTCTATTCGATCGTGATTTAATTTTTACAGATTGTAGGACGAGTTGAGTGGTGTTTTATCAGATCTCACTTAGCTCGGGTCATTTAGTCGAATAGTTTTCCGGATTAATAACCCTCGAAGATGAGATCCCTCGAGTATGTTTTCAAAAACAAGATCTACCACAAGTTGATCTTCGGGCCTACTATATAAATCACTACTAAGACCTATATACATATAGTTTTCCCATTTTTGATAACTGTACTACCCGAGCAGGCATGTGCCAGTCGAAGCCGAGGACAACCATGCTACATAAGTGGCATGTGCCAGTCGAAGCCAAAATACGAACAACCATATTATGCGAGCAACATGTGCTAGTCGAATCCACTGACAACCATGCTACGCAAGTAGCATGTGCCAGTCGAAGCCGCCGACAACCATGCTACACAAGTGGAATGTGCCAGTCAAAGCTAGGAATACCGACAACCATGCTATACAAGTGGCATGTGCTAGTCGAAGCCGGGAATACCAACAACCATGTTATGCAAGCGGCATGTGCCAGTCTAAACTGAAAATACCAGCAACCATGCTACGCAAGTGGCATGTGCCAATCGAAGCGAAAATACCGATAATCGTGCTACTCGAGTGGGGATGGAAGTAAAGAAATGGCTTAGGATATAACAGTAGTCCCAAGGGATCAGAAAGTGAAATGGGAAAATGTCGAGAGAGGCATCAGCAGCAGTAGATCAGTTCAGTTAAAGATGATTTCAGTTCAGTAGATGCCATTCAGAGATTTCATGATAAATATAGAAAATAATTTCTTTCATACGAGAGTTTGCTCTGATAGCTAGTTTGATATTAGTTATATTTTTGAACCAGTAACACTCGTTACTGACATTTTTTTATAATATATGTAGGTGATGATCATGAGTAGGATGAGTCTGCCTGGACGGAGGAGAAGTGATGTTTCTTGCACGCACGCTCACATGCTGACCGAATATTTGTTTTGACTATTTTAATTGTGTTATGCTATTATGAACAATGAAATACTTATAATGAAGATTGTGGTAAATAAAAATGGATAGTGATATTATGATTTGAAATAGATATTAGTGTGCAAGTCAAATGATAAAAGTGAAATGTAATAAATAAGTGGGCGTGAATGTTTTGATGTGTATGTGAAAAATATAGTAGGTATACATGTTTATTTTATTTTTGAAACTTTTAATAATTTTATTGCAATTGTTGTTGGTGTGTAAATTGGTTTTCATGTCATTCATATAGTAGCATGTTATGTTTATTTTTGTGCATCCATCCATCCATAGCGATAGACATCTTCCATCTCGAAATGCCGAGAGTAGATCCACAAGGTTAGGTTCGGGTTAACCAACATAACCAAGACTAGTGATATTCCGGTTCAGTTCTCGAGCATAAACCGGATGTGGGGTGTTACAAAAATCTTTCCTAACTTTGTTAAATGTTCTCTTTATGAAGTTCCTTGAGAGGCGGTTCTTCCCTTTCGAAAAAGAGCAGTGAACTTCTTATGCCAGAATGGTTCTACAGAGAACTATAATGTAGAGAAAATTGAATGTTTCCAAGTGCATAGAAATATGTTTAGCTCTTTAAAAGAGGATGGGAGCGGGTCAACTAACAGCGCTTGAATTTTTCGAAGCAAAAGTCTTATGACGATTATATTAATCTTTGTATACAGAAACTCTAGATATTTATTTATTTCATAAGCTAATCAAAAGTATTGTTGGTTTCAAATATATTGCATTTAATTTATACCAAAAGCATTGATCTTCACTGAGAGGTTATCCGTTTTTAAGTATTTTGTAGTAAGATGTTAGTAATACTTTTGTCTTACATAGGCCACTTTGAAAAATTTTTCCATCTTAAGATGTCGGTCATATTTCGGAAGATCATTCTAATAAAGGATTGAAGAATTACAAATGATCAGCTAGGGTCTTTGGCAGCCAAACTTTGGATGAAATTAAATCTAACCATTGGCCGAACTCATGTTGAAGTCAAACGTCATCATTCTAAGCATGTGGAAAGGCTTGAGTAATAGTATTGAAAAAGGGCAGGGGAGGAAGGTGGAGGGAAACAGAATAGAGATTTGGAGATGAACAAGGGATTGAATGAGACTTGTGTCATTTGGTGCAAGATCAAAGCTAAGGGAGTTGATGGTGCAAAGTGTGCAATTTTGAATGTGATTATATTATAAATATCAAAGGTTTGTGGCTTGTGATAAATTGTTGTAAACTCCAAGTGTATTTGGAGTAGGAGAGTGTATTTTAACCAATCGGAGGATATTGGTTGAAGGTGAGTTGGTTTGTCTAGCTTTAGTAGTGTTGTTTCAAGTTGTTAGAGTGTGTTTGGCTAGTTGCCTTGACTCTGTGGAGAGTTGTAAAGAAATTAGTTTGGCTTGGTGGAGAGTTTTTAGAAAAACAAGTTTGTGCTTGTAGGTCTATAAGCAATTTGCCATAGTAAATTTAGAAGGTCAACCCATCTAAAAGACTTGGAAGGGATAAGAGACATGATTAGGAGTTCTGAACCTCTTTAGAATTTTTGTGTACCTTCGTGTTTGTTTTCTCTATCATCCCCTTGTCTATTTTGTATAAATTGGTGTGGTTGCTTATTTGTGCATATTAGGTGTTTCAGCATACTTTTCTCGCACAACACCTATTTGGTTTTTAGTAATTTGTATAAGTTATTCAATTCAAACACATTCATATGTATTGTTTGACATTATTCACCAACACTTGTTAAGTTTTTGAATTGATATTTTGTTCATTATTGCACATCATATGTTTGTTAAAATTTCACATTGATTATTTTGTTCATTATTTCACGATCTATTGGTAATCTTACGATACGTGGGCAAACTAATTTGTTTCTTCGAGTTTCATGATCTTGTTAGTTAATATTTACACTAAAGCCCAATAATAAAAATTACTTTCCTTGAATTAAATTGCGGGTAAAATCCTCTAGTTTAAGTGAAATAACTGATTAGAAATCACCACTATTCACAAGTTGACCACGAAATTGTCACAATTACTGATCTATGAAGACAATTGCATTAGAATTAATTCGCAAAACTGTTATTTTGTCTAAACCGTTGGGCATATATTTATAGAGACTAAAGAGATGGCAGTTGCCAAATAAATTGGGACATCATTAAGCTAATGACCATTCAATGAACGGTTAAAATCCTTTAACCAATGACCAAGTCAATCCATAATAATTTCTAGAGCAAATTTCAGAACCCTTCTAAAGTGCTTCAAATCACATTTAGCCCCTGGACTAAGTCAAATCATCACTTAGCCCCCTAATTTAAAAAACATCACTTAACAACCTTCAAAACTAAAACTGTGAGATGAATATAGTTAAATGATGGCAACTAGAACTTGCAACCGGTTAATGGATGATGTGGCAAGTCACATCAAAATAAAATTAATAAAATTAAATAAAAATACAAAATAAAAACATAATAACTAAATAAAAAGTTAGCATATATAATAAAATTTTTTATTTTATTTAACTTCCTATTATAAGTCTAATTTTTAACTCATATGTTAGAAAAATAGCAAAAATATTTCGTCTCACATACTAACTAAAAAATGACCTTGATGACAAAGTAAAAAATAATATTTTATTTTTTTACTAATTATTATATATTTTATTTTACTACATCTATTTTATGTCATGTAATTATTTTATTTTATATATTAATAATTTTAATTATTTTAATATTGAATAATTTTATTTTCTAATGTGACTTTTCTAAGAATACCTCTACAAGTTACAGTGACGTCATAAACATGAATTTGACTGCTAAAAATGCAATAGGTGCAATTTTTTATTTTATTTACTTATTTATTTATTTGAGCAATCGGTGCAATTGATGTGCCATCAATAGAAAAATTAGGTTTTGACCCGGTCCTATTACTACATTTATGTTTAGCTCATAACCACTCCTTTGGGACAAATGGTACACTCAGACTCAAGATTTTGTACATTCAAAGTCATACAATCATACACTAATGGAACCAGAATTTGACAAAAGTAACTTGATTTGAAACTAAAATAAAGGAGAACCCATGAGTCTCTTCACATCAACCTTATGGAAGAACTGTTCTCTGGCAAGTTTCCTAATGTTCTTGAGGTAATCTGTCAGATTAACATCTCCTCTTTCCAATGCCTTGTCTAAGTAGTACATCACATCATCTATAGCCAAGTCCTCAGCACTGTGCTTCAAAACTTGCTCTGATTTTTCATCTTCAAACTCAAACACCTTCTCTAACTCTTCTCCCTCTAAATCAATATTGAAACCTTGGCCATTCACCATCACCCAGTTCTGCAACATGTAAGCCTTTCCATGCATCTCATCAACAACCTTCTTCAATCTGGACCTCTCAACCTCAAGATCAGACACCAGCTTGCTAGCAATCGTGCCCCTTCTTTTCAATTCTTTCTGCCAATAACCATACTTTTCCATCTCCCTTCCAACTTCTGATTGTGAGTTGACTATATCTTGGTGCAATTTCCCAACAAGAATGTCCATGGCTTCTCTCTTTGAAGCAATTGAAAATTTCCCACAATTGTAAGAAGACACGACATGATTGGACAGGTTGAAGAATGGTGGATGGTGCCTAAATATGCTCACCAAGTTCCTCACCATATCAACCAGATTGGAATCAGGGAACTGCCATGTTTCTAAGTAAGGGGAGACCATTCCTCCCATTGGATCAATAAATGCATGGTTGCTAAGAATTGGTGATGAAGGTGAGGATGACACAAAAACCAGAGGCTTGTTGAAGGGATAGCACTGGTGCAACCATATGGTGAGGGGAACATAGAAGAGGATGGTGGAGTGGACAGGAAGGGAGCCAGTGACCATGAAGATCCTTGCCATGGCGCCGTCGTTGTGGAAGAAGGCATCAATATTGATGGAAAGAGATGGGAATTCTCTGAGGAGGGATAGGAGGTGATCTCTGATCACCCATTTGAGATCATGGTAGATGTAGGACAAAGCATAGTGGGCGGTTGTATTGTATAGAGCTGTTTCTATGAACTGAGATGGTGAGGGAGATGGAGATGAAGGTGCCATTAGAGCTTATTACTACTATACATATTAGAATGGTTGAAGCAGAAGAAGAAGAAGAAGAAAACAAGATGTAGAAGTTGGGAAGAAGATTGGCATAAATAGAATAATGTTGAGGAACCAGGTGGGAAACTTACCATATATAAGATGTATGGAACAGAATAGCAACCTTCCCCATCTTTTATTTTTGATGATCAAGTCTCACCAACTTATTTTATTTATGGTTATATATATCCTACCTAGTCACCTTTGATGTATAAAATTGAGTTTTTATTCAAATATTATTCAAGGCAACATTGTTATCACATTTGATTTATGTTTGAAAGGCTGTTTTAGAAAATGAAGGACATTATTTAAAATGTTGTCCCTTTCTTTATGCGTGATTTTGAGTAGTCAATGATTAGTTTATTTTACAAACTTAGTTTAATTATGATGATAACGACGATAATAATAATAATAACCATAATGACGATAAGGATGAAGTAATACAATAAATATATGTGTCAGTAGAGACTATGACGAGTTAAAGGAGTTTCATAGGGCATAGGTAGGTCAACTCCTTGTCATTTAACAACTTCCAATCCAAATGTTTGACTAATTCTTTATATAATTATGATTTACTTAGAAAAATAAATCTTTAGATATACACTTTGACCAATTCTGTAAAAATGCCCGCGGTCCGTGCGACCATTCAGTATTCAAATTACGGATACAGATGCGGACACGGGTGAGGACGTCCACTGAATTTGGACACCCTTGTATAATAGATTCATTATTACAACCTTACCAATGGCTGAGCCACCTTTGAGCCTTGGAGATGCTCAGCCACTAACTCTTCGTGTAACAAGAATCGACCAAATTCATGTGTTAAATTTTTTTGAAAAATTAAGGTTACTGAACATAAATTATAGGTACATGCAACTGCAACTTTTTTAAGTTTCAAATATGAGTATCTATATGTATTGGAAGTAGATTAAATAAATTGGAGGTTGAAAATTTTCTAGAAATATACTTGCTTAAAAGTATTTTAAAATTAATTTTTATTACAATTATTTTAATAATTAATATAAATGAGTTATAAACAATAGAATGATTTGAAAATTTATCTCTACCCTAATTATTTTTTTTATATTTATATAGTGGATTTTAGGTAGTTAAACCCAAATAGAAGTTGTAGGTTATCTAAGTTATATGAGATGTAACTCATGTATATCAAACTCATTTTTTTCTTGCTAAATTCCCTTCACTTAAATTAGGTATTTAAGACAATTTATAATTTCTCTCAATTTTTGTATTAATTATGTCATGTTTTTTATTATCATCTAATATTAAAATGATCTTTTTATCGAAAAAAGAGCTGTAGGTTTTGTCATTTTTTATATTATCAGGTCGTTAAAAATAAGAGCAAGTACCAAAAGAGAAAAACTTTAAACTAATGACAAAACTGTACTCTTTATTGGTGTAGGTTAAAACAAAAAAAAACTCGAACGTGTTCATTAAAGAATATTTTTTTTATGAATCATGCTATATAGACATTCATCACCCATGTTCTCCAACAATGTTATAAAATAAGGGTAGATATTAATTATGATCCTAAAAATCTTACTTAGGTAGTTATGTAATGAAGTGGGTGGACTGTAGAGAACGTTGGTGGAGAACGTTCATCTAACATTTTTTTTTTTTCAACACCAACTACCGAAAACATGGGCAAATTTGAATGTCACACATTCGGACAACCAGATCTAGCCACTCTGAGGCTTTCACTACTCACCGTGGTTGGTCATGGCCTTCGACGTCAATTATTATTGGTTGGATTTATTAACTGACCCATTCTTTGTAAATATTTTTTTTATTTATGGAACCCAATCCTTAATTATCGGAGGATATTTAAGATAAATAATTTTTTCCCTTTTATGTTAATTATTAATTACTAATTAGCCTATTTTTCTTACTATCTTTCTTTTCCACAAAAAAAACCTCTTATCAAAAAAATTTTCCCCATTTTTATGTAAAAAGCTCGAAGAAAAAAAGTACCAACAGGATTGTCCCGAACTCGCCAAGCTGATTTTCAAACTCGGGTTGACCCGCCGATCCAATGTGCACCCTTGCTAGAAACCCTAGTCGTCCTCAACTTCACCGTCACAGGGAACGGCTCACTGTCCGACCACTTCGCGTCCGCCGCCACAGCTCGATCCCACCTCCACCTTCGCCGACGAACTCGGCCACCCGCCACCCTCCTCTCGCTCACCACCTCCTCGATCAGCTGATATGCTTTATGAATGCAGGTTAACCATTTATCATCTCAAATCGTTCATTGATTTTTTAAATTTATTTTTACTTGCTTTGCTGGTAGTATATTTGATTTTTGCATACAATTGGCAAAATTAATGTGAAATGGTCTATTGAATATTTCTTTGTAACATTTTTTCTTTGCTATATATGATATATTTACTACAACAAAAAAGAAGATGAAGAAGACGAATTGTTGGAAGTTTCATTAACATGAAATTGTCCACTGGATATATATATATATATATATATATATATATATATATATTCATTTTTTTAGTATTTTGTTTATGCCAAATAGAAATGGCATAATTGTTGAAAGTTTGGTTAGGTGGAGTGGCTTATACATCATATTGGAATGGTAGCCTTGTTGGTGCATAATTCAAGTACTCTATTTGGAATGAGCCAATTAAGTAGAAATATAATCAGCTAGAAGACCTTACAGCCTTTATTTGCTGCAAGACCCATCAGTATTAAGACATGCATAAATAATAGTACCTATTAATTACTGAATTTTCAAAATTGCCATTGAAGACATTTAATAGGTGTTGAAATGTTGTCTCCGTGAATGGGTCTTATGGCCTATAAGCTATAAGACCTTATTCAAAATAAAAGGTGTAGCTCATATAAACTATATGAGTCTGTAGCTCATGTATATAAGGCAATCCCCATGCTCGTGACTGTACCCCACTAATAATGATATTGAGAAGAGTCCATCAACATAAGAAATTTTTTTGACTCTTAGAAGCACATATAGCATAGTTATTTGTATGATTTGTAACAAACTATATGATACAATTTACAAGTTTTACCTGACCTAGAAAGTAAGTTAACTTTTGACACTAGGGATGGGTTCGAATATCTAATATCCGTGAATTCACTTTGTATCAGATCCTTTCGGTTTTGGGTTTGGGTTTTTTGGATATATAATATATTCAAAAATATTCGAATCAGATATAGATTTAGTGTGATCTGATATGTATCTGATTCGAATAGATGATATTTTATAAAATTATATTCAAAAATATTTAAAATAATCTTTTTCTCCATTTTATATTAAAATTGTATTATTTGTATTAATTTAGTTAATCGGGTTGGAGGGGATCAAATACGGTTTAACGGATTTGGACCGGATAAATATGGTAATGAAGTGGATGTAATCTTCAAATTCTGGTCAGATTCCGGTTTGGATTTTTGGGTTTAGATCGGATACGTATGTAGCTATATCCAATCTATATTTTACCCAACCCATCTCTATTGAACTCCATCACTTTATTATTAAGTGTTTGAGCAAGATAACTAGAATCTTCTTTCTTCTTTAACCAAACCAAATGAAAACTCCTAAATACAAATTACCAAAAACCATGTGATTCATTTTGAGTCTCCTATATAGATCAAAAAATTTCTCTTAAACCTAGAATACATTTTTAAGGATAAAACAAGAAAACTTATTGTAAATTTTGCTGCAAAAGTGAAGGCGTCTATGTAGGAGAGAGGTAACTATATACTTAGCAAAAGAGTTAGATCTCTACAATACCTATGCCCTTATGAAAACCAGAAGTGGACAATTAAAGTGGAAATAATTTAAGCACAATGAAAGGATAATCACAAATAGGAAATCAAAATAAGTACAAGTAAATGAGTAAGACAATTTATAATGAACCCAATTAAATAAGTGGTGTAAATGGTAATACAAGTTCAAACTCACAAAGCTATTTGTTTTGGTGAATTAATCAAACTATGTAAGTTGCTAAGTGACCATGACCTTGATTTGCTTAACTCCCTACAGTGAACAACTCAAACACAAGGGAGTTAGGTGAAGTGTACAAACAAGTGAATTAAATATAAAACAAGCACACAAAAGATATAAGGGAAGAGAGAAAACAAAATAACTTTTTAAGAGGTTTCGAAATTGTATTTCTCTCTTTTATCCTACCAAGTCCTTTGATTGGATAAGTCTTCATAGCTTTACTATGGCAACATAGTTCACAACTTACAAGTAACAACAAGAACTCATTTACAAGCACTAAGTGCCAAGGAACTTTGTACTTACAAAGCTTCCTTCTTAAGCACCCCTTAAGCATCAAGGAAGCTTGCACCTCTAACACCCTAGGAGCCTCCAACAAGCCTTTCTTCTCCAATGTCAAATGTTAAGGAACTTTGCAAGCTACAAGCTTTCCTTCTCAAGCACCTCCCAAGTGTTAAGGAATATTACAACTAGCTCCAAATACCCTTAGAGCCACCGCCTCTCAAGCTACACCTCCCTTCATAAGATTACACCTTGAGCCAAAGGAGTCTTCAATCGAAGAACCCTCCTCTAGGCCACATGCTCACAAACACTCCCCACACCTAGGGATTTTACAAATCAGCTCAAACACACTTGAGCAAAGCCTCACACAAGAGTTACTCCTTGGGTACATAATCAAAGCCTAGGAATATAAACTAATAGTTAAAGCTAATCATAACACATGTTTGAGCTTCCCAAATCGTCCAAGAGAGTTCTAGGGCTTCAATATCATCCAAAGTGTATCAAAACACTCCCCAAAGCCCCACTTATAGGTTTCCAATACCTCTCCAAAAATAGTAGCCATTGGGATTTGGAGCCCTCACTTTTGCTTTTTCAACAACTAATTTGGCAACTTTTAAATAATGATCAATTGCCAAACGATTGATCAAATGGCTGCCGATCGTTCACTTAAAACTAGTTATGTTAGCTTCGATTGTCGAACCCATGATTGAAGCTTTACCAAAATTTTTCAACTTCAATTCTCCATTCTCCACATCAGCCCTATGGGGTCCTAAACCTCTTGGCTGTTGAACCCTTGGCCGAACATCTGTTCAAGTCCTCCTTGACTCTTTGCTACGTCAGCCCTAGGGTTCCCACTTTACTTTGGATGAAAAACCCACAACCAATGGTTTTCCAAAATCTAACGCTTCACAACTTCTTCACCAAGGCCTAGGTCTTCAGTTGCCGAATCACTGACCAAAGGTTAATCAAAGGTTGAACTTCATTCTTCCTTGGCCTACATCTCACATCTTCAGCTGCCAAAGTTCTGACTGAAGTAGAACCGAAATCTTCCACACTTCAACACATCATTCCTTGGATCAAACTTTGCATCTATGGTGGCCGAAGTCATTGCTAAACGTCTGGCAAAGTCTGAAGCCTCTCTCCATTCCTCCAAACCTTTGCATCTTTGGTTGCCGAAGCTCATGCCTAAGGTCTAACGATCCATTTTAAATTTTGATTTCTTCCATTTTTTTGTTTGATGTTTCTTCTTCACTTGGAGTCTCTATGATCTTGATTCATTTGATGGTACATAGACTCTTTTGATTACACTTAGAGAGTTTGCAATGTTATCCCATCAAAACTAGATTCAATACTTTTATCGAGGCCTTTTGATGAAGATAACTTCAATATATTGTGAACTTTCAAAGTATTTGGTGTCAATCTTTATGAAGCATTTCTTGAGCTTGCCATTGATATCTTCAAGTCTTCAAGCTCTAGCTTTGTAGTTTTTGCATCTTCATTGTTTCATACTTACACAAAAATTAATATAAAAGCAATGCAAGATATCATGTCATGGAATGCTTATGTTATGATGAACATGCAATGAAATGTATGGCTAATTAGGAGTTGATATCATAGAATGAGGTAGTCATTCTCAGTAATTAATTACAATTTTAAGCCTATAGGATGACTATATTCTAAGCCTCATATCTCCCCTTATATATATGCACGCACCCCTTGGACATGTATCCATTACAAATGTTCACTTTCCCCCTAGGTCATCTCAACAAGTAATTTATTATAAGGAAAAAGTTACATATATGTTTAACACTCATCATCTCCTCCATGGGCCAGGGATTTGTTGTTAGCACTTGGTTGATTGGTGTAAATCAACTGAATTAGAGAAGATTAATTTAATTATTAAAATTATTTTTTAAAACACCACTAATTTTGGTGATTTATACCAATAAGACAAGTGTTATAGTGGGTTTGCTGTAGTCCATGCATTCCTTTATAATTCATAATTATTTAGGATGATATTCATCAAAATCTGACCCAACAAAAAGAACCCCATTTGTCAGTCATTTAAATGTCACAATTTGAAGCTATTTATTAATAGCATGAACATAGACCGTACAAAAAAAACTATGATCTAAATTTTAAGTTGTTGGGAAGTGGAGTTCAAGATTTTTGAAGCTTCAAATGGAGATGTAAATAAGCAAGTCGAACATCACTCTATTCAGGTTCAACTTGTTTCAAACTGGTTTGCTATTGTTGGGTTATTCACACATTAGTCATGGATGAGGTTGGTTTTATGTATATAGACTAATAGAAAAACTTTCTTTAAACTAGCTTTTAGATTAAGAGAAACACCTATGCAAGTCCCTATTTGGTCCCAAAAGGTCTAACAGTAGTATTAGAGCCATGGGTGAGCTTTGGTGTTTGCCTATGTCAATTGTGGAAGTCTACTTTATGGGTTCCACCTGATAGTTTAAGGGGAAATTGTCAGGCTATGATGATAGTGTTCCTGGGGTAATCCTCCGCTCGATGTGTGAAGGGGAGATTGTCTTATTTCTTGAGCTAGTTTTCAAATTAAGAGAGATTCTTGACATCTGTTGCAAGTTGCTTTTCCGGGCTTAAAGGTCCCAACAACTATCATTTGGTTTGATATAATGTTATATTTATGAGCTGAGCTTAGGTAGCATGAAAATTCATGAATGAATATTCAACTTGGTTGATGTTTGATTTAATCAATTTTCTAATTGAGTCATGTCAAGCTCTTTGATGACTCCACTAAGTTCAACTTCGCCTTATATCTTAAAGACTGTCAATTTATACAAAAAATTGATTTTTTCTGAAATTATACATTGACACCAATGATATATAAGTTATCAATAAACATAAATAATTTGATATTAAGTAACAATTTAAGATTTTATTAAGTCAAACACATTGAGCTCGAGCTGAATCAAGCCGAGCCATCCAATACTTAAGCTTTATTCATATTCATCCAGCTTCTGTTCAACCCCAAAAATAACGAGTACTAAGTTTGATCCAAATTGAGCCAAAAGCGTTTTGCTCGTAAGCTAGCTTGATTTGATTACGCCCCCAGCTTCAACTCAATAAATTGCTCATCTTCTCTTCTCCCAAATTTGGATGTCTCCTATCAATTGCTTCTCACCATGAAATGCTGTCACTACTTCCTGCCACTCAAGTAAAGCTGGGTAACCACTAGATGTTGAAGAAGATAAAGGAGTCCTCAAGTGTATTCTACAAGCTCTCCAGTGCCAGAAAATTGAGAGCATATTATATGCTCGAATCAAAGCCAAAGCCCCTCACAAGGGAAGGTATCATCACCCAGCAAGATAACAATGACCTTTAGGGGACATATTTGTTATCCTGTTGCAGCTGCAAAACAGTTTGATAGCAATGAAGTATTTTGGTAGCTATGATTAGCAATTTCATAACGTAGGAATGTGTTCAACAAGAATAACTTGCAGGTTAAGCACCTAAGGTACTAGAAAAAAGTAAAGGTGTATACTTACAAATTAACCAGGACAAAAATCTGAGTTTAATGCCACTTTCATTAGATTTACTGTTCATATGTTTTTCTTATGATGACAATTTCAGCAGCAGGCGATGCTTTATCAAAACCCAGCAGCTTATGTTGGAGTTCCACAAATAAATCACTTTCCCAGGAATCTTGTACGACAATAACTAGCTTCTCCGAAGTCTTTGAGTTGGATAGCAAAATCCTTACCAGCTTGAGTTGGTTTTCAGAGTACCTTGAAAGTATTTGGGTCGTTTGCATAGGCTCGGGACCATCATAATCCCAGACATTAACACATTCAATTATAATACATAGATGGATGATTGCCGTTCTTAATTGAGGTAGGAGAGAAGAAAAAGAATATTGCAGATGTTCCCAACATTCTACTTCACCATCAAAGAGAACGCTATCTGGCTGCATAAAAACATATAATTGCTAGCTATTCAAATGTGTTGCCGAGCATTTTTTGGATGTTCCAGCATTTTTGGATGTTCCAGCATAGTTACGAGCTTCAAATGTGTTGTTTTCATGTGCTGCCGAAGTAAACTTGTCTGAAGTTCATGCACCTTCACATAAAAAGAATCGGACAACATAAAGTCATTAAAGGAATATAAGTTCATACTAAATTCGTTTATGTATCAAACATAACACTGAACAGAATAAAAACTTCATCATTGAGATAACAAGAACCACATATCACCAAGCTCATGCATGTCATCAATAAGGCAGTCGTCACAGAAATACTTCTGGAAAGGACTAAGTTGCTACAGTAATTAAATAAATGAAATCCTCTTTGAATTTTTTTTAAAAGAAGAATCAAAGGGCACATATTGTACCATCTGATAGTTTTCACTATAAAAAATGTAAATGAAAACAAAGAAAAATCATTTTTATGCAGTCTACAACGAAATAAAAAACACTTTATCACAGTTCGAAACATTTGATGTTATAAAAATCCCTAGGTTAGAAAAAATGTCACCAACCCAGTACGTTATGGGCAACAACGTAAGAAACTGCACACCAGTATGTGCCGCAAAAATTACTGTCGACGCCCAATAATACTCATAGAGGGTTTTGGCTATAGAATACCAAACATTATGTGTTTCACTTTGTGCAATAAATCTCTGAGCACCACAGGAATTTATGCTTCACGGGGAAAGGCCAACAACAGATACTATAACCAGAGGTTTCTAATGTTTCCCAAGTGACATTGCCTACTGGTTAAAAACCCACAAACAAGCAGTTGTTTATCTTGCATTACAAAACTGAATGAATTTACTAAATCCAAACCTGGGTTCCCTGAAGGTGGAGTTTAAGATTGTTTACATGAGGGAGGCCCTTCAAAATATCCCAAACTGTGTCAAAATCCGCATCAACAATAAAGCTGAGGTAAACGGTGTGGAGAGACCCCAAGTTCTTAGTTGAATACATGCCAACACTTGGAGTCCCTCCAATTTCTAAAAACTCTAGGCTAGGAATAGCAATCTCAACTTTTTGACTTAGATACTCATGACACGAACTTCTGATCTTCAAAGTTTTCAAAACCGTATTTACCCCATCAAATACGATGTGCCCCAACAATAAAGCTGAGGTAAACGGTGTGGAGAGACCCCAAGTTCTTAGTTGAATACATGCCAACACTTGGAGTCCCTCCAATTTCTAAAAACTCTAGGCTAGGAATAGCAATCTCAACTTTTTGACTTAGATACTCATGACACGAACTTCTGATCTTCAAAGTTTTCAAAACCGTATTTACCCCATCAAATACGATGTGCCCCAAAAATCACAGTGAACTATACGCAAATTCTCAAGAGCAGGGCAATTGGAAATCAGAGTTTGCAATGTGATAATCTCAAATCTACAATCTATAAATTTAAGTACGTTGAGACAGAGTAGATGAATTGAAGCAGGCAATTGGAGGTCACATGAATTCAACTTTAACGTCGTCAGTGTTTCAACCAAAAAAGTAGATTGAAATACATTGTATGGCTTGGGATTTCCATTCCCAAGAGCCAATCCCAAATACAATTCTACAACACCTCTTTCAATACCAAAACCTACGAAATGATCAATTGCTTGCTGATAATGGTCGGCAAATCCAAAATTGATTCGCAACATCTTCACCTTTGTAACCAACAAATCAGACACAAATTTCTTGTAAAACTTAGCAGCATCCCACCAAAAGTTCACATCTATAAACTGTTCAAAGTTCAAATCAACCTCCAAATCAATGGAATGAATATCCTTCCACAAATACCTCCAACTTCTGGAGAAAACAATTGTCTGCACGATCTTCTTTAAGGGGAGCAAGGACAGGATGTTTAGAAGCAAATGGTTAGGCAAGTGCTTAGATGGTTTGCCCCACATTTGAGGCATGACTTGAGCTGCTCACCAGAGGACGATGACAACGACATTGAAATGGGAGCCAGAATAAAAAATCGAAAGATTTTCCCTATTTAAATCTCCTTAACATCCACAAAAGACGAAATCTCAATGGAAGTCAATCACCAGAACAGCCATGGACGAGAGATTATTGATCTAGCATTCTCAAGGCCTTTAGTTCACTCTGCATGGTACATAATAGATTAACCATTTAAACATTAAACATCGCAAAAGAGGTTCAACTGCTTATATATATGTGTGTGGATATATATATATATATTAATAATAATATCTCTTCGTATATAGGGAGTATAAGTAGGGAATGATTGAATGAGTAAAAAGATCTAATATTTGCCACAAATGTAAAAGACGAAAGGCAACACAATTAAGCATACACAACTACCACTAAATCTTAAGGCATTATCAATTCATCACTAGGAAATATCACTAGCCTTTAAAATTCGATGAAGAACAGCGCAATGAGGAAAATGTTGAATAAAACCTATTCAAAGTGATTTGTTTTGAGTTGGTGTGATCTGTTCCAAATCTTAATCCCTGACGTAATATACTAGCTAATACAAAACTCATACACGTAAATAGAGTTGCAGCACTTGAAAAAACAATAAATCTCATGCAATCTCATTTCAAGTGCTTCATCCCTAACTTCTACTGTCGCTTCCTTGTGAAAATCCAACTCCTACCTCAATAGCCAAGCTTAGAAAGACCATAACTAGAAGGGGGAAAATCCCCTTCTAGTTATGCATCATATCTCATTGATTAGCCCAGTGTTTTTTTCCGACACAACCCATGTACTTCAAAATTAATATTAAATGGAAGAAAAACCGCAAAATAATCACAAATTGGTCAACAAGAGGGAGGAAAGGGAGACCAAGAGAATCGGTGACAACATTGGGAGACATATTTGACATGATAACACCTTTAGTTTATAGGCTGGATGGTATATAACATGTACCATATCTGATTGTTTTACCAGAGTTAAAAAATATTCAATAAAAAACCCAGAATGATCAAATATTCAAATAAATGTTCAGTGAAAAGAAAAGCTCATAAGCTGAAATCAAATATTGGTAAAAAAATGAGAGAGAGAGAGAGAGGAAAATGGAGACCCGAGAGACTTTGGCAGAAGTGTACGGTGAGGTGGAAAGAACGGTTTTCAGGGGAGCCACGTTTAGCCCGCCGGGAGCAACAGTGTCTCTATCGTCGATCATCCAGCTTTTCCACCGGCGTCACTTCCAGGAAGAGTTAAATTTTTTCTTTTCTAAGCATATGTTAAACCGTGGTCGGACACTTTTGTCTTATTCACTAGAAAATTTTTCCAGGTCAAGTAGGCTACTGTGAGATCTGGTTTGTCTATTTTCGATGTAAAGCCAATCGGTTTGTACTGTACTTGTTTGTGTATTTTGTACCGTTACTGCTACCGAATAGCAGAAACTCGAATACACTACCTAACATGTTTGCAAGGACAGAATACAAGGTAGAAGAAGACGAGATTTGTTGGTCTATCGACCCAGAAAAAGCTTCCTAATCCTGAGGCCAATTTCTTCCATGAGATAAAGGATTTCTTCTAATTCTCATCAGCTAGTTGAGAAAAAAAGGGATCGTAGAAGGAATTGGCCTCCCGACCGGGGAAGATTTTTCCTCATCTCCATTAGACCTTCCAATCTTAATTGAATGGAATTTTTAAAACTTCGAATCATATTAGTTCAAACCAGTTCATGACCTACTTACTCACAGCTTGACAAAATTAATTTAACTACTTATCTGTCTATATGCAAATTAGTTGAGCTTAGGATAAAAAATAACACTGAAGTAAATCTTTTTGACAAAATATATTTTTTGCCATAAAATCTAGTTTTCTTAAGCAAATTTTATAAATTTTAAAATGGTAAACATCATAAATAGCTTGAAAACATAAGTAATAAAAAGGTTATAAGATGAATTTTTATATATTTTAGATATCATATATCTTTATTATAGTATAGTAATCGAATATTAAAAATATACAAAATCTGTTAATAATAGTGATTCATAAATCATTAATAAGCCAACCAAACTCTAGCTTGAATAGGGCAATAACCTGGATATGCTTTTTTGAGAGTTAAGTTGAACCGACTCATTTAGTCGGGTTCAAATTAATTCCGACAACAATGGTATTATCTTTCATATTCAATAAAAAATTTGAGCTTCGCCCAAAATTTTATTCTTTTAACTCGAAGTTAGTTCGATTTGGTTTGGCCCGGTCTACATTAGATTGATTTATCAATAAAATATTATCAGTACTTAGAAAATTTTTTAATACTTACATTGGACTGACAGTGCAAGTTGTTTGTTGACTTGATTAATGTACTTATTATAGTTAAAGAGACGTCCAAGATTTTTCTTAATATTTTTGGGAGTACTGTATAATGTGCATACGATCAACAGGCTTGTGTTGGGTCACGCACCAACTCTTGGATGTATACATATATATATATATATATAAAATATGTATACATATTTTATAAGAGTAGGTATATATATATATATATAAATGCTACCATGCGCTACATCAAAATGCAGCGCATTGGCCGCGCTTTTATTCGTGGGCCGTTGGATGAAAATCCAACGGCCCAGATCTGTTCTCATTTTTCACCCTCCCCCATTTCTCCTGTGTCTGCCTCCTTCCCACCGCCACCGGATTCCGCCGCCCCCCGGCCCCGCCCTGCCCTGCCCCCACCCTCACCCTCCCGACCCCGCCCGCCCTCCCTCGCCCCCCGGCCCTGGCGTCGCCCACAGCAGCGGTCCCCGACGCCCCAGCTCGCAGCCGCGGTGCCCGACCCTGGGCCGCCACCTTCCACCCCTGCCTCTGCCCGCGGCCACAGGCCCCCCCGCCCCCCGTCCGGGCGAGCTGACTGTCTCTGCCCCCGCCCGGTGCCGAGCATCCCCCCACCCCTGCCCAAAGCTGCGATGCCTCGCCGCCGCCCTGCCAGCACCCGCGGCCCACCCGTGCGGCGAGGCAACGGAAGGGGCGGCAGCAGAGGGGCAGGGGGAAACAAGGGAGGTCGGGGGGAAGGCTGCGGGCGGGGGGTGCGGCGGCAGACGGGGCGGGGGAACCAGGGCAGGTGGGGGGGAGGGCTGCGGGAGGAGGTGGGACGGGGCCGGGGCTAGGGCCGGCGGGGGGCAGGGCGGCGCCGACGGGGGCGACGTGAACAGGGGAGAGGAGGAGAGGGTAAAAAAAGAATTATATCCGGGCCGTTGGATTTTCATCCAACGGCCCAGATTTGTTCCGCTGCACGTATATATATATACCTACTATATATATATATATATATATATATATATATATATATATATATATATAATATGTATACCTACTCTTGGATGGCCAAGCACCTACATGTATCTCGAGGCTGCCCCATATGGGGCATGCAAGAGGGCAGCTCTGGATGGTAAAACTACCATTTTGCCCCTCCTACACCCCAATCGTTTCCCTTATGTTTTTACTCCCACCGACCAAATTATGTGGGGCATTCTAGCCTCCCATACGCTACTGACAGGTCAATGCCTGAAACACCATGGCCGCCGATGGACAACTGGCCATACCAGCCGTGGTTCCCGATCAACACCGCCACATACTGCCGTGCTATTCGCTAGAATTTGGAGGGCAAAGTGGTCGCCTTGCACATAGCCGCCGACTGTGAACCACCACCATTCTCCATCACCTTCCTGCCGAGTGTCCTGACCGCCATGCCTAGTGTGATTATCCTCCTATTCAATAAAAAATTTTGCTCAGTAAAGTTATTTATGGCCAAAATTGATTAAAGAAGAAATTTATTTTCATCTCATACTTAAATATATTATCTATTTGTTATCTTATTATAAATATTAATATTTTACACCTCAATTATATAATTATTATTATCTCTTCCATTTCTTATAGTTAACCTCATGTCCATTAGCAAAAAAATTTAAAATCACTTATCTTAAAATTTAATTGAATAAATAAATGTTAAATTACCATAAAAAATCCAAAAACTAATGTGTATGTATTTTAAATTTAATACTTTCAATGATAATTTGATCATGAATTTTAAAAATATCGTTAATATTATTAATTTATAATTTTCACCGGTCATTCCTCATTCATTTAGTTAGACGAAGAAATATCAATATTTAATTTATTTTTATTCCATCATAATTAATTAACTAAATTTTGTCACAAATACTTCAAACATTCTCAAACTCGATCATTCAGTCGCCCACACCCAACCCCGGGTGGGAAAAAACATACAGTGGGAAGAGGAGAGCACACAAAGGTGAGTGGATGGATGAAAATCATCAATGTGGTGGAGGTTTCTCGTCAGTATAATTAGGGGATCTTGAAGAGCAAATTGTGATGGTATGAGTGCAGGATAAGACAACCATGGGATGACGGGGGCAGGGGTGAGGTCGCAGGGAGAGGAAAAAAATAAAATATATATTTTATAGTCCTATCTCCTCTAAACATATATTTTATAGTCCAATCATTAATCCAGTGGCTATGGTGAACAAGCATTTTTTAAAAAATATTATTATTTTTCAATGATGACCCAGGATAGCCAATTCCAACCGCCCTAGCTAGCCTTCGCTAGCTTAGCCATTGCAACAGTCACATATTAAAAAAAAGTATAGAAACAATAGGAGACGGTCAAATCGAGTTGCTTGTGGCTAAATCTAGCCAGATCACGTTGGCAGTTGGGACCCCAATCAATGCCAGCCAATCTGTCGATATCTAAGGTAAATCGAGCTTTTTACACAAATATATATATATATAGGGTAATTTTATTATTTAAATTATTTTTTTCATTTTTAGGTAATTAAATTTGATTTTCTATTCGTCTAATAATATTTAAAAAATTCTTTTTTTGTAAAAAGCTCTTGAAAAATTAAAAAATTTAAAATGACAAGTAGCCTATTCAAATATTAATTAACAAAAGAAAACCCTAGTTGGCCACCATTGCGTCGTCATCCTCCGCCTCCTTGTCTTGCAAACCAGTAGGGCTGCTAAATGAGCGAGCGAGCTGAGCCTCGATTTGTGCTCGAACTCTACTAGAATAACTCGAAGTTCGTTCAAGATCGACTCGAGATCGAACGAGCTTTGAACATATTGCTCGAAATTGACTCGAATATTTTTTATATTGTTCGAGCTCGACTTGAGCTCGAATATACTTAAGCTATTTAATTTTGAAGAGTTCAAAATCAGCTCATTCAGGACCTCGTAACCAACTCGATCATAAGGTCGAACCGGATCTCGAAACCAGCTCGTTTGGGAACTCGAAACTAACTCGATCATAAAGTCTAAAGTAACTCGTTTAGTAGAAAATATCTAGCTATATAGATTAAAATTAACAAATATAATCTATCAACATATTTATATAAACTATCTCAATAATAAAAGGTTGTTTCAAGTTACAACCATGTTTCAATTCTTTTACAAAATACCTAAGACATCATTCAATATTAAACGTTTCCAAAAAATAAAATGCTTAGAATTGTAAACCCAAAATTGAAAAAAAACTATAAAAAGTCTATTTTATAACCTTCATCTATATTTAGACAACTTTTATCTAGCCTATCCGGAAAAAAATTAATAGATATCATTCGTTGTGAGATGTTAAATTAAATAAAAATAAATAAATTTTGTAAAAGAAATAAATATATTCTATTATCATCTCCAAAGAATAATGTTCATGAGTGTATTCTAATTTTTAAGGCTATATGTAAAAAATAATAAATAATATTTCATCTTACGGTTATAAAATGTCCATGATAGAAAATTAAATAAAATAATAATATATTTTTAACTATCGTATAATTTATTTTAATATATTCATTTATTGTATATATTAATTAATTTTAATGAAATTAATAGCAATTAATTTTGTTTTGATGCAACACTTCTATATCATAAATTAAGCGGTTGCAAGCCTGTGTTATCACTTATGTTATCACTTAACGGTATTAATTTGCCTAACAACACTAATTTTTAAAAAATTAAGCAATATTTTTTATAAGGAAATGAAGCTAAAATTTATGGGTAAATGATGAATTTAATTATTTTAAATGGCTAAGTGATTTTTATTTTTCTATGTACAGTAAAAAAACTGCCTTGGAAATTCCCTCCGGGGATCGTCACAGTGGCAGTGGTGGAGGAAGAACTTGTTGGGACTGCGGAAGAACTTGGTCGGACTGGGAAGAACTTAGGCGGGCACTTCGGGAATGCCGAAGAACTCAGGTCGTGGTCCAAGCGGAGGAGGACAATGATGGATCAGGAAGGTGGTTGGAGATGATGGCTCCAATCGGCCACAATGGTTGTGGTAGCGGCTAGAAGAAGAAGGCGATCAGAAGGAAGATTACACTTTGGGAATGCCGGAGAACACAGGCCGCAACCCGGGTGGAGGAGGACGACGATGGATATGGGAAGGTGGTCAGAGATGATGGCTATGGTCAGCTACAACGGCGATGGCAATAGCCAAAAGAAGGAGACGTCCAGGAGGAATATTGTACTTTGAGGACGCCAGGGAACTCAGGTCGCGATCCGAATTGAGGACGGCGATGGATCAGGGAAGGTGGTTGGAGATGAAGGTTCCAGTTGGCCACAACAACGGCGGCGACCAAAAGACGAAGGTGACCAGGAGAGGAAGAGTTGCACTTCATGAATGTTGGAGAAGTCAGGGTGCTGTCCTTGTGAGGGAGGGCTCGGGAGACGGTGGTTGCCAGTCGGAGATGAAGGTTGCTAGACAAGGGAGGTGCAACGCATCTATAAGTAGAGGTCCAACCGCCTAGGAGAAGATGAAGCGACGCTTTGGTAGGGGAGAAAATGAATGCAAGGGTAGTTTTGTAAATAAATTTGATTCGCTCCCGACTCGAGTCAATAATAATAAAATAAATCCCAAAAATACTAAATAAAATATAATAAAATACTATACAATTGAATTGAATTAAGACAATTTAAATTTCTTGATATTTTTTTAAAAATAACATAATTTTCTATGTTTGATTTCTATTTTATGTATATTTGTTGGGTATTTATTTTTTGGGTTTGATTTAGTGCTTTCCTTTTTTATACAAGTATTTTTCATATCATGTTTTCAGCGAACATGGAAGAAAATTTTAATATAAGTGTGCATCCTCTATTAAAATATATATTTTTCATATAATTATGTGATATTTTTTAATGGATAACTATTAACTAGATAAACCGATAATGCATGGAAGAACCTTTTGGAAACCGTAAAGGAAAGAGATGATCGGAAATTAGAGGCTGGGAAGAATCCAAAGAAGTGTATATTAATACAAAATTATATCCTCTGTCATATTTTTAAATATATTTTGAGTATGCAAATGATATTATATACATTATTATAACTGAGTTCGGGTTATAACCAAGTCGAGTCGAATCGAATACGACCTTGCTCAAGCTCGGCTTGTAGGATTCAAGTTCGAGTCGAGTTCGAACTCGTGCATTTAAATGTCTATTTGTAAGTCAACCAAGCCGATCGCCCAATACTGACGAGTTGGCTCGCTCAAATAAAAGCCCAACAAACTAGGACACGAGCGAACTCTGCCCCCCACCTCCGTGCCCCGGCCCAACGTCGGCCCTTGCTTTCTTCAAACGTTTTTTATTATATTTTTTACCAAAACCACCGCTATACAATCCGACCCGAACCGAGTTGTTAAAAACCCTAATCCCTATTCTGTTCTTTCTCTCTTCAAGCCCTCCACCACGCCGCCCTTCCCTCCGGGAACGAACTACTCAGGTACATAAAATTTCAAAACTTTTCGATCATTTGATCAAAAAAACAATGTTTTTATTTGACGAATTTCCAATCTAATCAACAATTGACAACCTCTTTTGATGGATTGTCAACAATTTGGCTGTTCCTGGGTTGTTTGACATACACAAGGGACTAATCCTGTTAATTTTATTGTTGTGGGTCAGATGGGTGTCAAGGCAAGAAAAGCTTTGAAGAAGGTGGTGAAGAAGGGGTCTCTTCAAGTTGCTGCTGCTACCCAAAATGATTCTGCGGACTTCTTGGTATTGTGTACTTGGCTCTACTCAGCGGTGTGTAATTTTAGTGTAGTTGCTTTTGCTCTTTTAATGTAGTGAGTATTGTGCTTTTATGAAGCCACTTGAAGGGGGGCGTGGAAGGAAGCTGCTCATGCGGGAGGAACCTGTGAATAATGCTGCCACAGTGTTATATGTTGGGAGGATACCACATGGGTTTTATGAGGAGCAAATGGAGGGTAATTGTTGGTGCTGTTTTTTTAGTTTGGATGTCGTAATGATATGCCTGTACATGCATTATGAATTTTCAAGGAATTTGATGCAGGTTTCTTTAGCCAGTTTGGTAGCGTTAGAAGATTGAGAATTTCACGAAATAAGAAGGTGATCCCTAAGGAACTTTTTGGAATTTTTCCATTTTGTTTAACGTAGAACGTGTCTATTTGATTGGCAAACATTAGACTACTCAGTCTATACATAATTATGCCTTGGATTCTCAAACTTATTCATGTAGCATGACATAAGTTTCGACACATCAGAGCTGTATATTGTGGGGAATGTTGTATGATGATGTTGATGTTCAATTTAATCCCGTTTCCACCACTTTTGAGGGTTCTAAGAGGAAGGCATCCATCATTGTAAAAACTTGCTATACTTGATTTTTTTCTAAAATGGTTGGAAATGTTCCAGTGTGTTACTGAAGTTTGTTTTTTATTTATTTCTTATTTATTTTATAGACAGGGAAATCAAAACATTATGGCTTTATAGAGTTTGAGTCTGCAGAGGTGAGACATATCTGAGTTTTCTGTTGAAAATATGTGATGCCTTTTGTTTTCTCTGAAGCTTCCTGCTGTTACGATTTTCAAATTGCATGTTTTCAGGTAGCCAAGATAGTTGCTGATTCCATGCATAACTATCTGCTTTATGAGCACTTGTTGCAAGTCTACCCTATTCCTCCTGATCGTGTACATCCAAAGCTGTAAGTTGGTTGACATTCAGCCATTTCTTGGCAGAAGCAATGATGCTATGGAGTTGTTGATAGTCAATGACTTGTAAAATTTTTCGTTTATCGATTGATTTTTTTCTTTTCAATCAATTTATTGTGTTGTAGTATGAAATTAGAAATTTGTTTCAAACTATACATATTTGTTTTGTTCATTCATAATATCATCATTGCCCCTGGCAATTGGAACCTATGCTATGTTAGATAATTATCTTATTGCATGTAGAATAGGCAGAACAACTGGACATTGTTTGCCTTAGTGCTGCCTTTGCTATATTTTTCTTGCTATCTTCATCATTGACGAGAAGAGATTCTCCATAGCTCTCATCGCTAATTGATTAAGAAATGATATGGTACAGCTATTACTATTTGGCCTATAAGGGCAAGTAATTTTTTACTTTGAATAGGCTCAGTTTTGCTAATTGGTAATTAAATACTGTACATATAAAGCTTATGAGTAGCTCGTTTCATCGTAGGTCACATTTTTTTTGCTTTTGTTTAAGTAGGGTTTTAATGTAATTTTGAAGTGTACAAGTTAAGCAGACGAGCAGTATATGCCAAAATCTTCTGTGAAAAGAAGTATAGGCCAATTTATTGGATCGTTTTTGGTTGTGTTTATCTTGGTTCATTTATTATGTGGCATTTTCCAGATGGAATGGAGCAAATCGTAAATATAATCCCCCAAATTGGGTTAACATCCAGCGGAAGCAACATGACAAGGTTGTCCGTCAACACTTCTTTGTACAACAAATACTCAGTCTACTGGTATTCATTTAACTGGTGACAGCATCTGCTTTAATCTACAGGAAAGAACTGTTGAAGGACACCGGCGTATGGTTGCAAGGATTTTAAAGCGAGAGCAGAAGCGGAGAAGGAGAATAGAAGCTGCTGGTATTGACTACAAGTGCCCAGAGATTGTAAGTACTCAGTCTGATTTTTTAAATGTCCATTCCATATAGTTTATTTGCTCCTGTATTAAGTCCGTGCAAGAGTTTTGAGGCAGTAGTAAATTGAATGAATTAGCATGAGTCATCTCATGACTCTTCAAGATGAAATTGTGGTGCAAGTTCTTACAATATTGAAGGAATAGTGTCAGGAGAGGCAGAATTGGTCAGATAATGTTTCAGTTTCAATTGTTGGGTCTAGATTTTAGAGGCTTCTTTTCCTTGAAATTCAATTGCTAGCTACTAGCTTTTTGTTTTATAAGGTTAGTAATTTGGTTCCAAAATGCTGTCAAGAATCAAGCTGTTTCACATCTGCTTAATGTCTTTCTTGTTATCAAATCATAATTTTCGTTTGTAAGCTTGGTTATTTTATGGTCCAGTATTACCTAAATAGCTTTGGTGTCAATATTAACTTCTGTATCTTGGTTGATACAGGTGGGCAGTGCCTTACCCGCTCCAAAGAAGATCAAGTTTGTTGAGGAGTAAATGTCTGAAGAGTTGCCATTCTATCTCTTTATCCACGGTGAGAATATGGTGAAGCTGGATCGTATTATCTGAAAGCTAGTTTTGCTCAAAAAGTGATGCACATATTTTGCTAGAGTTTGAGGGTATGACCTTCCTAACAAGTTCTTGAATTGGTGTGCATACATCATTTGAGTGTGCTCTTTGTCATCTTGAGTCTATTTCAAGTGTTCTGTGAATTTATATGATAGGTGTAATTGAATCTTAGTCTCATTTTCCCATTGTGATCATCCTAAGAATTCTATTAGGCTAAGACTTCATCACTTTGGTTTTGCATGCACAGCCAGGAAAAACATTAATTAGCACCTTTACTGTGTGGCATTTACGATGACCAGTAGTGTTATAATAATTGAGCAGCGTAATGCTTTCGATCCTTTAATAAACCAATCCTTCTTGGCTTGGATCTGTTTTTGAGGGGACAGGTAGGCTCTTCTCCTTCCATGTTATTTCGCATAATAGCGGCTGCAACCATGGATGCTATTTACACTTAATGCATTAGTATTATTTGCCTTAAACATGTTTGATCCAAATGAAAATTTTCGATTTATATTTGCACGTAATTCAAATAAGCAGAGGTCTCAATCAAGCAAAGCCTAGTCTATTAGTACTTAGTTACTTTGTATTCAACTTGTATCCAATTCTATTCTTTTATAGTTCATCAAATTAATAAATTTAGTCAAATAAACTTATTTGCTTCAGTAATGAATAATAAGTACGAGTTTAAGTTGAACTAAGTTAAGCATATTTTGTTTGTGAGCTAATTGGTTTGATGAGTGGTAATCTGCAATAAGGGTTGCTTGAAGATCAATTAAAAATTTGCATTTCATCACTCATTGAGTGCTTTTAATGTTAATTTTAAAAATTTAACAATTAATGGGTGTAATCGTCCTATATCTCGATACTAATTAATCGCGTCTTACACTGAATAAGATATTATAAATGGTTTTGATTAATTCCTACCAATAAGATATCTATTAGCATTTTTCTTCTCTCGTCATGTTTTAGCCTTTTTTAGCAGGCAGCTTATCTTCATCTCTTTAACTCTTTAATTAATTATTTTACCTTTTTTTTTTGCTCTCACCGTATTTCAGCCTTTTTTAACATGTAGTTAATCTCTGCATCTCTTTACCTATCTAATTAATTTTTATATCTTTCCAACTCTCTAACTCACCTCTTAATAATTCTTCAAGCTAATCTTCTTAACTTTCCAACTTTTAAACTCACTTCTTAAAAATCTATTATATTTCCAACTCACTTATTAATCGTTCAAAACTTTACTTTTATCTCCTGGCCGTCCAAATTATTCGTTTCAATCAATCTCTATTTTTAATTGATCATAAATTAATATTTAATATTTAATTTTTAAAATTTTTGTATATAATTTTTTTTATAATTTTAAATTGATTTCAATGAGCAATATATTTTTTAAAATATTTATAAAAATTGTGTTTAAATTAAATATTTAGTGATATTTGTGTTTTAAATTACTTTATATTTATTCATATAGTATTTATTAAATTAAAATATATTGTATATTGCAAATAATAAAAAATAATGTACAACTTTTGTTAATTACATAACACTTAAGGTATAATTTTGGTGATTAAAAGTTGAGGCATATTAAAATTTTAATCTTTTTGGTGCAAGACAATTTATATTAGCCTTTAATGTAAATATTAGTTTTGATGAATTTTTAACTAAGAATTGTATATGCTTTTTTTACTAAGTTTTTAAATTGTAAACTTATTATATATTTATTTATCATACTTTATTTAAAAGAGATTTTTTTGATGTTTTTAATAGTATATATTTTTAATTTTATTTTAAATAATTTGTTTTAAAAATTGCTTACATGAGTGGGTCTAAACTAGTAATGGCCATAAGACGATGATTATTTTCCTTGGTCCGATTAAATGCATGTCGATAATAAGATATAATGCTAATAAGATGATGAATATAAGCTATTTTAATAAGCTAATCGTTCGTTACAATTTTAAATTTCACTTTGATTTACAAATGTTGGGGTTAAGGTGTGGTCAAAAACATTATTATTATTATTATTATTATTATTATTATTATGATTTTTTACTCTTTTGACTATTAAATATTATCATATTATTTACCGCTTTCATAATTGTCTACATAATAATTAATAAATTCAAATTGAAGTCACAAAACTATATTTACTAAGAACACAAATTTAGTATGTCTTGCATTATATATTTATGTTAAACTAACCTTTAAAAGAATACGACAATATAAAATTTTAATTAAATATAATAATAAAAACAAATAACCATTTTTAATAAATGATAAATTTATTAACAATAACGACATAGGCTTTTATCACTATTGTTTGAAAATAAAAATTAATAAGTTAAATTTAATTTTTTATTGTTCTTTTGAAATGGTATAAAAAAATTTTAATTATGTTATTTCAATTTAAAATAAAGACAATCAGTAAAATGGTGAGAATTTTTCCACTTGTAAACCTAATTCATCCCTAATCAAACATACTAACCGGATCCAAATTATTTCACTCGAGTCATCGTCCCGGAAACTTCTTCGCACGTGCGGCGCCACATACCATATCTCTTGTAACCGCCCTCATCCCCGTCCCCGAACTGCGATCCCCTTCGAAAAATGCTCGCCGGCCCCACCCCCACCCTCAAGAAGCGGCCTCGCCCCGCCGGCGCCGGCATGGCTGTCGTCACCGGTGGCTTCAACGATCCCAACTCTTCCGACGTCCCCCTCCGCCTCCTCATCTCCTCCGACCCTGACTCCTCCGCCGGCGGCGTCGACGAGGCGGCCGAACTCTGCCTCCACCTCCACGCCCACGCCCTCCGCCGCTCCCACTACTTCGCCGCCCTCCTCTCCGACCGCTGGCGCGGCGGTGGCGGCGGCACCATCACCCTGCGAGTGACACCGTCTGCCGTCGACGCCCACCTCACAGTCCTCCGGCTCCTCTACGCCGGCGACTTCTCAGGCGAGATCGCGACCCCCGCCGCCGCCATCGCCGCCCTCCCCGTCGCCCTGGCCCTCCTCTTCGACGACCTCGTCCGCGCATGCGTCCGCTTCCTTGAGGCCGTCCCCTGGTCGGAGGAGGAGGAGGAGGCCGTGGTCTCCCTCGCCCCGCTCCTCCCCCGCCGGACTCTGCCGACCTCCTCGCCCGCCTCTCCCCTGCCCCGTCCTCCTCCCCGGAGGAGATGCTGCACGACCTCGTCCGCGCCTCCGTCGGCTCCCACAAGGTCAAGGCCTTCGCGGCCAAGATGGTGCGGGACTTCTCCTCCCGGGAGGTGGTCCGCCGGGTGTTCGACCGGGCGTTCACTGGGAGCTTGAAGACGGTAAGAGAGTCGATGGAGAGGTACTCCAGCCCGGAGCTGCGGGGGGACCATGAGGAGACGGAGGCGATCCAGCGGTTGAACTTGCACACGGCGGTGAGCAAGGTGAAGGACCTGCTCTGGCTGCTGGAGCTGATGATCGAGCTGCGGGTGGCCGACACGGCTGTGCAGGAGTGGAGCGCGCAGACCGCGTTTGTGGCAGACTTGCAGCGGGCATTCCAGGAGGATGCGTGGAGGAACAACGCCCCGGCCCTCCCCGCGCTCGTGATGAAGTGCACCTGCCGAATCGCCGACGCCGTGGCCACCGGCTGGGTTTTGGCCGCCAGACAGGTGATTGACTCGACTTCTTTCCCCTTCCCCCTTACCTTCCTCTGTTGATCATGTAAGTAAGCTGTGGTGTAGAAATTTGATATATATATCTATATATTTATTTATTTATATATTTATTTATTTATTTATATATATATTTGGTCATCATCATTTACATTTACATACATAGGTTGATAGGTTGGTTGTGGGAATGTGTTCTCGTTTTGGTGTCTTGATAGGATATAACATCTTTTACTTTCGTGTTACTCGTTGCTAGGGATGTTCACAAATGATTAGTCAAGTACACAATTGTTTTGGATTTTTGTTTAATTCGCACTTTCATGACCAGATCAAGCCTATATGTGCTATAAAATCCTGCAAAATTTGGTTCCTATGGGTAAAACCTGGCAGCTTCTCCCACTCACAATATGTTTTACAATCAATCACATGCACATGGATAGGATAATCTAATCACAAGTGAGAAACAGCTTTTGAATGATTAATCTGATCACAAGAGAGAAACAGCTATTGAATGATTTTGTCACGAAAAAGAGGACAGGGCACGAGGAGGGAAGGAGATTGTAACACCCCAAATCCGGTTTGCTATTAACCAAACTAGAAATGTTACGGAGACCAAACCTATTCTCAATTCAATTAATTTGGTCAACCCAAACTTAAGCGGAAGGGGTCTACTCTTAGGCGTCATAGGATGAAAAGAATGTCACATTGAATGTATGAAATCACAACCTAGCAATACGCTACGTGGATGATATGATGACGAAAAATTACACTCCAATCGATTAAATATTATAAAAATCTTGTAAATAAATGGACATGAGTTTTTTCTGAAAATGCAATAAGAAAACTACCCTGTCCGTCATTATATCACAATATAAATATATATATATAAGAAATAACACGATATATCACATCACATTGTATATATAAGAAATAACATGATATATCACATCACAATTCTATTAACATAATAACATTTCCAAATCATGATCCCTGGCACCTGACCTATCTACTATTAACCTTCACTTTGTTAGAAGTTTACTGACTTCAAGTTTACCAACTTTATTCACAAAATAAGTTAACCATGCATTAAATATCATCAAAAAATTTTACACATTCATTAGCATCACAATCCTATCACGAGGCATATGTGTGTGCAAGGATGTCACTGTTCATTCGTCAAGTTCAACATATCTTGTTATGTTTGTTGCTCACCTACATATATAATAGAAAACCATGAGCAACGATTGCCACTGGTCTAAAAAATAACTAATATCAAACTTTCAATCAGGAAAAGAAAATATGCATATACTTTACTAGAATTCTCATAAGGATAACTATTGAGGAGCCATCGAGTTATAATCTGGATGACATTTCGAACTAATTGGTCTGATGCCTTGCTCAATATTTTTTCATTTTCTTTTGGTCCCTCGAGACTGCCAGTATATCATAAACCCTCCTTGATCCTCTATATTTTACCTGGCCTGAGCACGAAGGCAAGTACTCTCTAGATAGTCACCTTTAGTACCCTTTGAAGCACATATTTGGACGTGTGTTGTATTAAACAATACCCGCAAACTCCACGTTTCTTTGGGTGTAAGGAACTCAAAATGCAGGTTATCAGGATCCCTCGGGAATGGAACAACCTTCTTATTTATTCAAAGCCTGCTGTGATTGGCACGTGTACCTGCTTATGGTACGTGCGAGTCGGTTTTACCATCTCTTGTCTCACTAAAAACACGATAAAATCATATATTGGCATGGGAAGGGATTTAATATTTTAGGCCCGAAGGCAACTTGTGGTGGATTTTGTTTTCAAAATCAAACTCAAAAGATCTCATCCTTGAGGGTTATTAATCCCAGAAACCGGTTCGTTAAAATGACCCATGCTAAGTGGGGTTCGATATCAACTACTTAATATGTCCTATAACATACAATTCAAAGCAACAATAGAAGAGATCGACAAACAAGAGTACGAGTCCTAAACGGACTTGGTAGAAGCTCCAAACGGGGTATCACGCCTATGTGACGAGCTCCTACACTGAACTTATACAAATAAGACTAAATTCTAAAGCTTATGTACCCCCATATGATGAATGAATGACATGATAGATAAATCAAACAACACTAGGACAGTCGTGTCTATCCTGATGAATCCAAATAAGTCCTAATAATCATGTCATATGAATCTCTATTCCTAGGTGATCATGTCATCAACATCACAAATTTGTTAATATGTAATTAAACATATCAATTAACTAAATAAAGATCATAATTTTTTATAATCAAACTAATACTTAATTATGACAAATTCATAATTAGAACTAGATGTATAATTCACAAGTCTAATTATCTAACATTAATTAACAGCAAATATTGACAAGCACGTATTTTTAATTAACTAATCAAATATTTTTCATAATTACAACAACATAAGCATTCACAATAACAAGCAATAAATCTCAAGATCCTAAAATCAGTACACAAATCAAAATTATGTATATAACCACAATGATGCACATGGTAATGATGATCAATTATATAAAATAAAATAAAAATTAAATCGTACACCTAAGTTGGCGATTATGCAGCGACGACCGCAGTTGCCGGTGCTATGACGAGGGTGACGACGACTATGGTTGTCGTCCCACAAGCGAAATGGGAGATGGGAGAAGGGCTAGGGGAGATGGGGGAAGGGCTAGGGGAGGTTGAGGTCGGCTAGGGGGGCTAACGGTGTGGCCAACGGCGGTGCATGACTGGCGGACGACGGCTCTAGTCGCTGACGACAGTTAATGCAAGTGATGACCCTATTTTTGCATGGGTCATTGTGCATGTGGTTGTCTAGGTCGGGGAAGGCTCGGGAAGGATGAGTGAAGGGCTAGGGAGGGTCGCCGAAGGTCGTTGCTAGAGTTGGTGGCTAGTGGCGATGCATGCAAGGTGGCGGCGGTAGTGGGTGGTTGTGAGAGGAAACGTGGAGAAGGGGAGGGAGAGCAGGGAGGAAAAGAGATGGGGGTGAGGGCCACGACGGTGAGGGGAGATGGTCGCCGACGGGGGTTTTGGAGGAGAAGATCGGGGAAGAAAAGAATAAGGTCGGGGCAGTTTTGTGAATAAAACTTAACTCACTCCCGACTCAAGTTAATGATAATAAATAAATTCTAAAAGGATATAAAATAAAATATGCTCAATAAAATAAAATAGCATGTTCTAAACCTACCAACCTACCTAAAATCCTATCTAACACATCCTAACACGGTAAACAGGGATGATTGTTGTTAGACAGGTGGTGAATTCGTTTTTTATTTTTATTTCTTATTTATTATGTTGATTCTATAGTCTGGTGTAGAAATTTTCCTATTTTCTATTCATCGTCATTTACATATTTTGGGGGTGGGAATGTGTTCACGATTTGGTTTCTTGATGGGATATATCGTTTTTTGCTTTCATGTTACGTTTTTTACTTAAAAGATACAAAATTGCATGTAATATTGATTTTTTGGGGAATGGAAATTTACTTAATTATTAACACCACTGGCGTAGAATGTGTTCATGATTGGTTTCTTCAGGGTTTTTCATATTTTATAACATTCCAGCTATTGGAAGTTTATTTTTTACTCTCATTTATGATTTTTACCCAATAGACATCACACTACATGATTTTTTTTTGTTATGTTGCTTCTATTGATCTGTTGTTAAATGTGTGGTGTAAAAATTTGCTGTTTTATTTTGTTTCATCATCATTTACATGGTTTGGTATGATTTTTCATAGGATTATGAATTTATCTTATGCATACCAAAGCCGTGATTTTTCCTTGTTATGTTGATTCCCTGCTGTAGAAATTTGCTTAGTTAATTAACATCTTCATCTCCATAGAGTGGAACGGCAACATTGTTATCATGCATTGTTTCTGGATAATTGATGCCAATTTAACTTTCCTGCTTATGATGTTTTTTGGATAATTGATATCATGCATTTTTTGTAGCTTTGCTTTAGTGACCAATTTTGTCTCATGTCTAGATGTGCTTTTTGCTCAAAGGCTCTTTTTTACTATAATTGTGTAAAGTGTCTTGTGTATCAGGCTAAATAGATATTGATGATGATGCTATTTGGGTGAAAGAGATCTTTATTGCATGGAACCTGCCAAACTTTCATTCTCTCACAATAAATTAGTTCTTTCTCTGGGGTTAGCTTCCGTTGTTCAATAACACTGATAAAAAAATTCTTACCCTTATTGCATGGGTTCCCTTTTCCTCTTTGTTCACATCTTATGGATGCTTTCCCGCTCACATTATTTATTTCAATTTTTTTCCTAGAGATACCATAACATTAGCATGTGAAATAGATTAAATGCTGTTACACCTCTGGACTAGAACTAGTTAGTCATTGAAGGTGCACTACCGTAACCTTGTGCTCAGTTAGAGGTAACAATTAAAGAAAATGTGGAGGTGTCTGATGGGCATCTAGGTTTAAGACTACTAAAATAGCGGTAATTTCTGTTTTCCTTTAATTGCTAGGATGTGCAATATATATTGTTTAAAGTTACTTGTAACAGATGCCTGCTAGTGTCTCATTTCTTTACAAGTAATATAGAGATTTTTGTGTTATGTGCTTTGCATCTTTGCAGATGCGTGGTTATGATAGCCCCCTGGTCTTAGGATGGTATTATATGCTGCTTTGCAGTTGGTTTTGCTTATTTATCTGTTTGTTGACATTGCAAACGTTAATTAATGCAAGAAAAACTTAGTGATTGAAAGTTAAGTAAATGCTGATTTGCTATTGGGGCTCGGTGCGCATTTGAAGTTATTTAAGATGTCAAAGTTGTCTGCTTGGGCTTACGTTCTAAGAGCAGCTATCATACCTCCTAAAGATGAAGAGAGTCTTACCCTTCAATTAATGAAGATATTTTAAAGCTTATTTATTGTCAACTCCTATTTTTGGTGCAACTCTTATTGTAAATTGTTGTCTTATTTTAGTGTATTCTAACAGATTGTTTGTGGGTTTTAGTTGAGTGTCTTTCTTTTACTATTAGTAATATTAGGAAATTTCTTAAGCTGGATTATTACATTTCAGACTCAAACATGATTTAATCTTCTAATTGATTACTGATTAATTTTTTAAAAACACATTGGGGCTTTATCCTTTTGTTTTCATTTGACTTGAAACTAATTAACTTTAAAGTCTTCTTTGTGCATAACTAACTAATTAAAATGAAATAGAAGGGGGAAAAACCTTGCTCCTAGGTCTTTTGTTTAGGTTTTTGAGGAAAGGAATATGATTGATGCAGGGCAAGACAAGTACTTGTCCTGCATAACAGATTGCTCTAAGTTGTGATGCTGTGGAAGGGGCAGTTCCTTGGAGAGGCATGAAACAGCTAGTGGCTCAATTATGTACATATTAAAAGGATAAATTTGGGAAAAGTATGAAAGCTTGGAGGAAGGATGGGAACAAGATGGATTCCACATTGTCATCCTCTTTGAAAGACCTGGGAGAAGTACGATCATGATACGTTTTGTTGATTCTCAATGATTTCACATAATTATCTTGCCTAAGTTGGTGGATGGGCAAAACATCATAGTAGCTGTAGCAGTGGGTAGTGGGTAAGTTTGTGCAAAAGATGAAGATTATAATTGATATCGAGTTAGGGCTTTGTTAGTTTCTGTTGCTAATGAATAAAGCATGTTGCTTGGGCACCACCAGTGAGCTCTGTTATTATCTGTTTGGTACTGTAACTTGTGTGTATTATCCGCAGGCCTTTATATACTAAGCGGCTAAAGGATACCCTATTTGCTGGAGGTTAGGGGTGCGACTCGACCCTTAACCCCACTAGCCTGTAAATTGAGTTGAGGCATTTGGCTCATAAAGAAAAATGAATAGATGAAAGAATGACTAAAACAATTATTGTTATGCTGCTTTACGAAGTTTTTGCTATTTTGTCTATGTTTACTTGCTTTTCTATATCTGGAAGCTGGTATTCTCTGCTCACTTCCTTCAGTTCATAGCAGTTAATGAAAGCATTGCACCTCTGTAATCTTTATTTCAACGTACTCTGATTCTCAAGCAGCATAGTTGTGTTGTCGCTGCAGGTTAGATTGAAACTAGTGAGCGTGTGGCTGCCCTTGCTTATTGTTTGCCGGGAGAAGAACACCTTTCCGATACCCTGCGGCCAACGCCAGCTCTATCAAGAGCTGGAGGAAACGTTCCTCAGAATCATATCAACATTGCCCATGTCTGATGCGGAGACTCTGCTCCACCATTGCCTCAGCTTTGCGACTCGTAATGTAGAGGACTGCCCACACTTGGTTTCCGCTTTTAATACCTGGTTCCGACGTTCTACAAGACCCCCTCCATCACTGGGAGGTGACGATGCCGCTTGATCGATCCTCATGTTCATTAGTTCAAAATGTAGGTTGTATTTTCATCTGTTGTAATGTGTAAAACTTGTACATATTTTGCATCTTATCCGTGTAAATATTGAGAGTCTGCTAAAGCTTGCCCCGCCAGAATGTATATTGGTTGTAGCACCCTTGCCCACCGAGTAGTAACCAGGTTTACTGTTTTATTTATTGTTTTGAATTTAATTTAAATAAAACTGGTAGTGGTAGTGGCAGGATCTTGTAGCTGTCGTATTACTGATTATCTTTTTGTTAAATGTAATTGTAAATCTTTGGAAGTGAAATTATAAATATATGAGTCTCTTTAAATAAGTAGTAACAATATAATTATATTTAATTAATATGGTATATTATTCTATTTTTTAAAGATTGGTTTAAGGAAAGTATATTGTGCCCATGGCAGTTGGCATTAGAATTGTGATCTAGGCGGGTGCTTCATGCCATCAAAGAACTGTGGCTCAACTCAAGTCATAATTTATTAACCATTAACTCTTTACACTCGGTTAGGGTTAGAGAAAGGTGATGGTCAGAGGGTTTGTTAAACAGTAGTAAATGCCTGCTGCTGAATTTTTTAAATGTACTGCTTGCAACCCTAAATAGGGTTATTAAGGGGGTACAAAACTAGTTGCATGGGTAGAGGAAATAGTTCTATTTCATGAAGAAGTAGCGATTTTTATGTTTTGCATATTCTGCTCTGTTGAGGACAATCTGAATCTCGATAGCAAATACAGCGCTGCGTCTTTCTCTACCGGGTCTGTAAGTTTCTGTAGTTCATCTCATCCAAATAACGAAATCATCTGAGAGTTGCACTTGCCATCATGTGATAAAAATAATTGAATGGGTATACAGTTTATGCATTTGATCATGAGTTAGTGTTGATATCTTTTAGCTGATTATGAATCTATGGATGATGCATGCTTCAGCAGTTAGGAGACTTCCAGATTTATAGCAGGAATTGCTTACAACAATTGTCATGAAATATGGACAACATATTCTTGCCTTCCCATTGAAAAATGCAATTGAATTAAGCCCTCGCTAGATGCCAATTTTTTTGGTTCAATCTATTCACTCCGTTCTCAGGATAATGAATAGGTTCATGGCAATGGTAGATCAGCTGTACGATCTGAAGGTCGTCCAGCCGTCGAAACATTCATCAGAACCATGCATGAACTGGCTAATTCAATGATTATTTAGACAGTAGTTGGTTGGTCTCCCTTGAGCTCAGAAATGACTAAGTTTTTCGGACATAGAAAGCAATAGCGGTTCATCTTTTCGCTTTGGATTTAAAACCTGGTTGGTAAGAAAAGCATAGCAAGAATTTTAAACTGGAATGATTGTGCCATCGAATGACATTTTTTTCTGAATTGAGATCTTACCTTCCTATTGTTCTTTACAACCAATGGCAACTTCCCGGCACAAGTACGCTCGTTCAGATAGCTCAAAAAATGATGGATTCTCACCTTCTTTCATGTACAAGCCAATGTCCTGTCAACAAATAAAGCAAAAAAGAAAAAACTACAAGATAAAATCATAATTGCAAGCCAATGCCCTGTCAACAAATAAAACCTTAATGTGTATTTCATCTCCTGCTGCATCCAGTATATCTTTCCAGACAACATTCAGCCCACCAATTTCAGCAACTGTTATATTCACAAGTTCACATTGCAAAAAATACTGTTAGTCAAACAAGAGCTACTGGAAGAGAAAGTATAAAAAAACACGTCGAACCTTGAGCTTTCACAAGGCTCATAATTTCTTGAGCACCGACATATGTCAATGACGGCCTTATCGAAGAAATACGCAAGTAAAGATCACTTAGTCTTTCGACCCAAAAGGTGAATACTTGAATCGTGGAAACAAATATTCCAGAATGCCTTATTTTATAAGTTGACATTGTGTCAAAAAACAATATATTACTTGTTTCCCTAACTTTGTGTCCATCATTTCAGCCACTGGGTTTTCCACCTGCAATATATATCAAACCTCAGAGACACTCAAAAAGATAAAATAGCTTGTTTTGACTAGGACACTTATCTCTGGACTCAATATTTGCATGTTTTGACTAAAGAAGTAGAAAATTTTTGGCGAGAATCATTCAATTCTAAAGCAGCTCCAACTATAATAATGAATACATCTTTAACCTCTGCTTGGAACTTGCAGATCATACCAGATCAACTACTTACCAAATTAAAAAGTAGTTTTTGATAGTTACTCAGATGAGTCCACCAAAACATTTTAAGAAAGAGACCAAAAGGGAAATGCACTCACTTTAATGCCATTTTGGTTGCAGATACTTTCAGCTAGCAAAATTGAATATGCTGATTGCTTATCAGCTTTAGCTGGCTCTGAAGATGAGACAGGAAAATGTTGCTTTAACATTCTTTCATCAGAAGTTTCCACCATCCTAAACAGAAATAATTATAACAGAAAAAGAAGACCACCTCCAGCAAGCCATTCTCTGTCTGATATTACAACAATTGAGAAGTGAATATGCTTCTCTCCCTTGAGAGAACTTTGAATATCCTGAATGGTTTCCTTTAGTATGTCATAATTCTTGGATTTCCCTCCTAACATAGTGTAGAACAAAACACAAGTTGAACACACACACAAATTTAACAGTTTTTACTTAACAATAGATAAATTTGAGGCATGGAGAAGGCGGGATGTACCCCGTGGGAAACAAGAACATTTTTTATTTGATCTAGACCAACTTGGCAATTAGTTCTTTCTATTGCAGAAACAAGAGATAGTATTTCCTGCATATAGTGGTTATAGATAACAAAGCATATACTATGAAACCAAACTTCTGCGGTACATTAATATTATATGTGTTGGTTTAAACATTGACAACAAACAAGATAGGATGCAGGTAAACAATACCAGTCTGCTTCCAGGGCCAATGTAAGCATCATATTCACGATTCATATCCATTACATTAGGACGCCAGCTTGAGCTACATTCTCTCGGGCCATAAGCCCAGTCAGAAGCCTGTATTGGCATTTGAGATTCATCCCTCCTTCAATATCAAAAACCCATATGCTTCGGGGAAAAAGATACAATACCTTAGAACCTAATCTTAAAGTTCGCTTCACAATATTTCAGTCTCGATCCTTTGTCAAATCAGAAATCTGGTTACTGGTTGTCGCACTGCCCTCATGGAGTTGACTGCCATAGGTGGAATCATTCTCATCTTCTACGCTTTGTAAGCAAAATTTCGGTCTACATTTCCCCTGAACTGGTCCAACAAACAGCACCTACACAAGGAAGGTTCCTTCGTATCATTTGAGCATAATTTTAAAAGAAAATGAATGTAGTGTAAAAGATATCTAAACAATGCAATTGATATGCGTAAACATGTACATGCATACCAACAATTGCATCAAGCTAATAGAAAAGTAAAACTTTCGTCCATTCACCTTGTCAGTCTGCTTGAGAACCTCATTATCATCTGGATGGAAATCTACACTGCCCAACCTATCCAGAAAGTGCATTGAATAGCATAGCAAGTTTCTTTGAGAATGGCATAATATATGAGAAGCAGTAGCTGAGAGTACCTCCCAGATCAGGAAATTCACATAGATTGAATACATCCTATGCAAAAGCAAATAAATCAAAAAAACTACTGGGAAGGCATTGTACTAGCCCATAATCACTCATCACTAACTGCAATAACAATTCAATGATTCAGCCGCACGTATTAACACCACAAAATTATTATGCCAAACGATACATGTTTCCCACTATGTCCATTCCTGGCATCTCTGCTCTCACTATTCTTTCTTATTAAAAGTTAAAAAAAACTGAAATATTTTCATAATAAAAAGATGTACTATTCACGATTCAACGGTCTTTTATCGTAGCTTCGCAAGTTAAGGGCCGGGTCATCAGGTTTAGTTTAAGATTCGGGTTAAACAAATTCGCTCCCATCATTAGTATAATAAGATAATATAAATATATAGATATTATTATTTTGGGAGGGGGGGGGAGGGGAGGGGGAAGGATCCTTTGCCCCGGACACATTCTCTTTCTTTTTTAAACCCTTTCATTTGATGTTAGCATGAAACTTAATGGGGCCAAGTGTATGCATAGAAAACAGCATATATAGGCCATGGATTAGGGAACCATCTGTGAAACATTCTTGGTTGACAAAAACAGGGATAAAACGAGGTGCCAATTTTGACCGGGAGTCCAATTCACACTCAAGCAATCAACTTCCCAATTGCCTTGAAAAAAAAGAAGAAAAAATTGGTAAACAGTCCGGTTGATATTAGGTGGAATTATAATTTTGATTTTAATTAACAATTAAAGAAATACCATCACAAGGATTATAGTTAGAACCATCGCGAGGATTTTATTAAAAAATTAGTCGTAATATCATTTCATGTATGAGCTTTATAGATAATTTTTATGAATTTTTTTCTTTTTCTCCTCGTCTATCTAATACTCAAAGGGTACGATGCCTTACATTTCGAATCTATGTAATTAAAATAAAATTGTATAGATCAATAAAGCCGGCTTTTTTTCTTTTTTATTTATTTATAATGAAACCCTTTTAAATTTCCATAAAAATGAAAATAAAAAAAGGTTAAAAAAATCATCGTACGCTCCCACATGAAGCCAAGCCAAGCCAACCCAATATCGCACTATCCGGTTGGGCCCACGGATTGGACGGCCAGGATGTGACGATGCGGAGATAGTGAAAGCTGCAGGTCCACTCTTGAGGAGGTAACGTAGCGCGTTGACCCACGCAAGCCTTGTTAATAAGCCCCCACCCTCTCCCCCTTCTTCCCCCCATCTCTCCCCCAACAAGGAGAGGTCCGGCTCCGACGGCGGCCATGGCTTCTCCGGCCGACTCGGCGGCGGTGGATCCGTTCTTGAAGGAGGCGCTTGAGAATCCCCGGCATCGGCTTACTGGTTCGCTCCCCCGACCCCTCCCCCTTTGTTTGATTTGTAGTAGATTTCTGTTGGCTTGTTGCTAGGGTGGAATTGTGGGGGTTTTTTTTTGGGTTTCTATTTTGCTTGATTTTGGGAGGCTTGTGGTGTTGATTCGGAGGGAAGGTGTTCAAATTGGTGGTTTTGGGACGAAAAGTTTGAATTTTGCAGGGGTTTTTTTTAGGATCATTCATAGCATTTGTGGGTTCGGTTCGATTGGGTGGGTGCTTGCTGTTGTTACTTGCGCAAGATTCACAAGATTCCTGGTTGCTCTATTGGGAGGGTTTGTGATAACGATTGATAGGAATTGTTTCGAATTTGGAGGTTTTGGGATGGAGAGGTGTTGAGTTTTGGGGTGCTTTGTACCTTTTTAGGATGGGGGTGGGACGTTGAATGATAGTGCATCGGCCTACTAAGTTCGTTTCCTTTTATCTTGGTTGATTTGATTCGATTGGGTGGATACTTTGTTGTTACCTATGCAAGATTCGGCTTCTTGTTGTTTGATTGGGTGGGTTGTGATAATAATGCAGAGTGGAGGTGTTGAATTTGGGGATGGAAAGATGTGGAATTTAGAGATTTTTGGGATGGAAAGGTGTTGAATTTTGGGCGACGTTGTACGGTTTTAGGATGGAGGGGCAATTGATGGCATCGTCTTACTAAGTTCGTTCCCTTTTAATGTGGACGGTTGATTAGTTGGTCTTGTTTTTGTAGCTTCTACTGTGTCTGGAGGGATTGAGTTGTCGTTTTATAGGAGAGTGATGAATTTGGGGTATTTGAGAAGCCTTGGAATCGCATATGTTTGTCTCTTTTTTTCTATACTTCTTTTCCTAACAGTGTGTCCATTTTATGGGTTGTGGTTTATTTTGGTGGTATAGTTTCCTATTTTTGATCTTTCGAAGCTATGCATTAATTGGCAGTCTTCTATCTTGCTGCAACGGATAAACTCCCATGCATGTGCCTTTTGTCTGATTACCCTATTTCCACAGTTATCACCACAACAGACTTGCTGCTGAACTCCTTAAAATTGGAAGTGGGGTTTTTTAAAAAAAATCTGATTAATTGTTGAGACAATGTTTTACTTCTCACTTGGTCATTGTCTATGGTATTGCACGAAATTTTTATCTTGCATACCATACATAGAATTATTTTTTTGTCTTTTTCCTCATGGTTAATGTGATTATTTATCAATATGTGTTCTTTGGGCTAACTTCTTTATCTCACATTTAATTCCAGTCCTTCGAATGGAATTGGACGTCCAGAAGTTTATTAATTCTGAATCAGCACAATTTGAGTTCCCGTATTTTCCGACATCCTATATTCGCCTTGCAGCTCATCGCGTAGCTCAACACTATGGCCTTCACTCCATAGCATTGGATAATGGAAATAGGATTGTTATTCAAAAAACACCGGAGTCAAAATACCCATTGGTTTGTTTGTCACAAATTGTTATTAAGCAGTCTGAACATAGCAAAGTAGAGCCTTTTAAGATAGCTGTTAGGCCAAGGCTAGAGAGGGCCTCTTCAAGTGATCTCAGCGAGATTGGAGTTAAAAGGAGTGCTGGGCGATCAGTTGAAGAGAGAGAAGAGGAGTACGAAAAAGCACGAGCTCGCATTTTTAATGTTTCTAGTAGTGGTGAACAGGAAGGACCATCTTCTTTTACTGGAGAGGGTGGTAGCTGTAATGCAAATACTATGGATGCAATTGAGAGAACCAGCTTCAGAGACAGCTGTAATGCCTTCAGAGTTGCAGCAATATTCAAAGATAGGGAGAAGGATAGAAGTGACCCAGATTATGACCGAAGTTACGACCGGTGAGTAATTGGTTCTGCTTCAATTTGTGGCCATTTATTTTGTTGAATTCAAATATATATATGGATTGTATTCAAAGTAGTTAGAGCTTATCATTAGTGTTTAAAATTTTTTTAAAAAAAATTGATATCTGAAGAAAATTCGATGATTCAATTGACTGCTTCTGGATTACATTCTATATTTATTGTAGATAAATGTATTAATTGTTGTTTTTACTATCTAGTGTGTTATGTAAATTACTTAAACTCTTAGCTTTGAATGTGAAGGTATGTAAAAGCCCGCTCTATACATTCGACATATAGCTCATCCGGGCCATTTACAATGCTTCAGCCTTCTTATGTCCCATATGAGGCAAGCTATTGTCAGTTGGGTCAGCTGCCGAATCCTCAGTCTTCTGTAAATTATGGTCTGAATCCGCTTTCAAGCTCTTTCTCTTCTTCCGGATCAGCCCACACAGGTGGTGACACTCACTACGTGAACTGGCCTAGCCCTACAATGGTGTATGCACAGTCATATGAGCATTTGAGACATGGTGTTTGTCAGGTAGAACTATAACGTTTTTGTTTTTTTCCCAAGCAACACGTTTTGTCATTTTCAACGTTCAAATTTTGTTGTAGCTCTTAGCTTATATCTTGTTTGTGTATATTATGGCATGCAGGTTCCATTCTATCAGCAGCAGCCGCTTAGCTTTGATCACCCGCATAATCGCTAGAGCTAGAACTCCGTCCCATGGCTTATATTAACATTCGAGGGCACACTGTACTTGAATGACTGCAACTACATTTCTTTTTTGTTTTTTTTGGTGGGGGTGGGGGGTGCTTCTAATTTCTAGATGTTCTTTTACGTGAAACATAGTATCTTCATCTTGTGATGGGCATTTTACTGATATAATTCTTTTGTGTTTAGAACATGTTATTATATTGGTGATTCTGAACTCAAATTCTTGTCGAAGGTGCAATGTACTTTATTATTTTAGAGATATTTTTGATAAATCTTGAGATTTTAGGTAATCAAATTCAGGGTAACTTCGGGAATTACCTCGAAATTTGTTGAAAGTATAAAAACAAACCATTATTAGCCTTTTCATATTAATGCTTTGTTATGTATTTTTCTTTTCCTCTCCTCAACTGATCGTACTCTCGAAGCCCTCTCTGGTCTCTAGCCTTGGCCTAATGACAATCATAAGGGCTGTAGTTTGCTAGGATTAGACTGTTTAATAACAATTTGTGACAAACATGCTGATGGGCATTTGGACTCGGTGTTTGTCTGGATTACAATTCGATTGCCATTGTCTAATGCTGTGGTGTGAAAACCATAGTGTTGAGCTACGCGAGATGATCTGGGAGACGACTACAAGGATGTTGGGACATGGGGGAACTCAAATTGAACTTCTGGCCGTGCTGTTCCTTTTGTTTAGACATGACATTGAATGTCCTTTTTCTTCTTTTTTTATTTTATTTTATTTTTCTTGGAGATTCAGTTTCATCATTGTTTTACTTCTTAATTTTTAATATATATTTTCCTGCTCATAAATGTGCTTGGGAAAAGCTGTTTTAAAGATGTAGGAGAGACTTGAAGGTGGAGGAGAGAGGTGTTCTAGTCTTTCTTTCAGCTTTTTTCATATGGCTGACAACTGAAAGATCAATGCCCATTGCATTATCAGTTTTGAGGGATAAAGTGAAAGAACATATCTGTAATTGAAGAAATTGGCAGCTTCAAGACATTGAGTGATTTGTGATCAATGCAGAGTTAAAAAAGAAAGAAAATGAGTTTTTTCAAGCACATTTAATGGGTTCACTATCTACATTTTGCATAAATAAATAAAATTTAAAATTAATTCAATGCAAACTCCTTATTTTTATTTCTGCCTACATAACTTGTATCGGGTCTAGCTCATACAAGATGTACGAGAGGAAGTTCACTTTAAGTTTTTTTATAAAATATTTTTTCCAAAATCAATGTACTAATAAAATCTTTATGTATTTATTTATTTTATTAATTTTAAAGGCTACAGATGAAAATTATTGGAATGAATATGGACAATTTATAATTAACTATTGATATAAAGTGAAAAGAAAGAATTTACGATTTCGCTTGGATGAAAAAGAAATCCTTTTTTCATTTATTTATAAAGCACAAAATTATCCCCGATGTGATTGATAAACGTTAAAAAGAGAAAAATCAAACTAGTACAATAGTTTGGTCTTCAATAGTTTAGTTATTTGTGGGATGTATTCATAGTTTTAAATATTATATTGTATTATCAAATTATACAAATTTTAATATGGTTTAAACATTTTTACTATTTTTATTTGTACCGGATTTTTTAATAAATCTTTTTTATAAAATTCAATTTTGTATTGAAAATTATAATATTAGAATTTTAACCGGTTGCCCTAATATACCTTTGCATGGGTTATAGATTCTTTAGTATAAGGGTATTTTAGTAATTCCTCACCATCTGAATGCGTTGGCAACTGTCTGTCCATGCAATGCACTACAAATATCCCTTCAATAGTCTTTGAAAATGTTGCTATCTACAATTGTCCAAACCTTATCAACACATTATTGTTATAGAGACAGAGAAGGGATTCTTGGATTTAGGAGAGCATTTTGGTTGTTTCCATGGCTGGGCCTGGGAAGCTCATGAGAGCTGTCCAGTACGACGGCTATGGCGGTGGAGCTGCTGCTCTGAAGGTACACATTGATGATCTATATCATACTTCTCCTTGTTTTAGATTCTGTTCTTTGTTGTTGGAAATGGGTTAGAGTGGAAATATCTATGTTGTTGGTGGTGTGTTTCACTCTCATTTATTTGTATGATGATCTAGATTGGAATGAAGTCACTAAACTGGATTTTTGTGTTCTTTAACAATTTGGGCTCTTGCTTTTGATTTTGATTATTTTTTTGATTGACTTACGGTATCGTTTGTTTACATTGAAAAGAATGCATTTGAATGAACTGGTACTTTTGTATGGTTTCCCTCTTCAGAACAAATTCCCTGCATCCATGCTGTGTCTTGCTCTATCACCTTTTACTCATTTGCTTGCACAGATGATATTTCTTTTCTCCTCTATGTTATTATTTGAAAATGCTGGTTAGAGAAAAAAACAAGATTAATGATAATAGTACGATGAATGGCTTATTAAATATATAAGGATGTGTTGTCTTCTGCTTTCTTTTATTGAATGGCAGCTATGTTTATGATGCTCTGATAAAGTTTCCATCTCCTGTGACTATCTTGGATCTTATGCCTATTTTAGTGGTCGTGTTTACCGGAAACAACAGATCCAGCTTTACAATTTTATGATGTATTATTGTTGTATTTTAGTGTCAATAATTGATCAATGTATGAACTATTTTTTGGCTATCTTCAGCATGTGGAAATTCCGATACCTTCTCCGAAGAAAAATGAGGTTCTAGTAAAAGTGGAAGCTGCAGCTATTAATCCAATTGATTGGAAAATCCAAAAGGGAGCGCTTAAACTCTTTTTTCCTCGTAAATTTCCTTTTGTTCCAGGTGATTTGTTTGACTTGGCATCTTTATATATTTGTAACTTGTTTCAAGTAATGGGTTTTGTTCAATATTTTTTCTGACATAGAAACTCACTGTATTTATTAGTAAAAAGGATTACTACTTTCCCACCCAGTCCTCCACCTCTGGACATTTTTACTTTGTATACTTTGTGACAGTTGTTTCATTTAACTAAAGAAGTAAATACTATGGGAATCCAGATAATATGGTCTCCCGAGCAGAAAAAAATATCCTTCTAACTGATCTGATGATTAAATTTTTAAAGCCTGCTTGGCAGACCATAGGATCTGAACTCTAAATTGTGGTCTCTTCAATTATATTTTTGCAGCCATTGTTCTTGAGGGGTGTACTCTTTCATTTTTGAAGATATTATAATTCTTTTTTACAAATTAGGTTTATGTTGGGACTACAATATGATTATATATACTTTCTTATTAAGCAGTATCTGATATTGCTGGAGAGGTTGTTGAGGTCGGTCCTGAAGTGAAATCGGTGAAAGCTGGTGACAAAGTGGTGTCCATCCTGACTGCTTTTGTAAGTAGTTGCACATAAATTTTATTCCAGTCCAGTAATCAGTCCTTGGTTTTTCTTGGAAAAAATGGTTAATTATGAGATAGAAAGCAGGAAAGTTTGTACTGTCTTAGGAAAATAGATGTTGTGTGGACTAAGTGTCTAATTTATAAATATCATCATAAATAATAACTGTAGTTGTTTTTATCTCAAATTTTATTTTGAATTTAGTAAAAGTAAGAAATTTTATTTTTGAATTCTTACCTAAAATTTAACATATAGTCGGATTTGTTTGAAAATTAATAATTCTTATTAAGCACATAAGTTTTACACGATTTTTTTAAGGATCTATTGTGCAAAATCTAATTTGAGTTAACCTTTTTATTTTACCACTATTAAACTTGGTTAAAAACTATTTTTTTAAGAAGAAAGAGTAAAACTGTAAAGTAATAAAATACATGTAGACTTTCCTGATAAAAGTTAAAAGATAAATTAAAAAGGCATATGCGGGCTTTGTTAATAAAAAACAGCAAATTTATAAAAATCATAATACAGAGATGTGACAAATTTAAGCAAATTAATAAAGAATATGTGGCAATAAAGAAAACATGCAAACAAAGGTGGGTTTTCCTTTCTTATTATAATAAAATAATGAAATAGACAACAACCAAGTGAAAAGGCAACCACAAAACTGGGAAATTTTGCAGGGATAATTTTATATATCACTGTTCGTAGTTTTTTCCTAATAAACATCTATTCCGATCTTGGTTTTTCTTGAAAAGAATTTTTAATTATTATGAGATATCAGGGAAGTTTTTCACTGTTTTAGAAAATAAGTAATAGCCAAATTCAAAGGCAAGTACAAAAAATAAGCAAATTTTGCATGGAGAAATCACTGTTGGTATCATTTTTTTTTTAATAAACATCTATTCTGTTTTCTTGTATTCATTCTTTGATAGGTTGGAGGTGGGCTTGCTGAGTATGCTGTAACTCAGGAAAAACTGACTGTTAAGAGGCCACCTGAAGTTTCAGCTGTTGAAGCTGCAGGTCTTCCTATAGCAGGCCTTACTGCTCTTCAAATGCTTACAGATGTTGCTGGGATAAAACTCGACCAAACGGGAGACGAGAAAAACATTTTGGTAACAGCTGCATCTGGTGGGCTCGGTCACTATGCTGTGCAGCTTGCAAAGCTGGGGAACACTCATGTAACAGCTACATGTGGTGCCAGAAACATTGAGTTTGTTAAGACTTTGGGAGCGGACGAAGTTATCGATTACAAAACTCCAGAGGGATCAGCCCTAAAAAGCCCTTCAGGTAAGAAATATGATGCTGTTATCCACGGTGCTACTGGCATTCCTTGGTCTACTTTTGAACCGAATTTGAGCTCGAACGGGAAGGTGATTGACGTCACTCCTACACCAAGTGCATTCCTCACTTCTGTTGTGAAGAAACTGACCTTTTCGAAGAAGAGCTTGATTCCTTTGCTTCTGAGTCCAAAGGGGAGTAATTTGGAGTTGCTGGTGGGACTGGTGAAGGAAGGCAAATTGAAGACCGTAGTGGACTCCAAATTCCCTCTTAGCAATGCGGAGGAAGCTTGGGCCAAATCCATGGATGGCCATGCAGTTGGTAAAATTATTGTTGAACCAGGAAATTGTCCAGAGTGAGGACAGTTATCATCAATGTCAATGGTTTGTGAAGTCCTGTGCTATATTGATGAATATGTGATCATGCTTCCATACATTTAAAAATCGACGACTGAGGGTTTATAGACATCCAGATAAATTAATTTTCGAAGTTCTTGATTCATAGGGTTGCTACATGTCTAGAAGTATGCTTGTTGAGTGTTGGGTGGTTGTAATTTTTGGTGAAAGAGCTCATGGTGCAAATATAGCCAAGGTGTTGGTGGAACTTTTTTTATCCCTCTATTTGTTGGAATCACACTTTCACGGTTGCATCAATTTTTCGATGTTAAGTATTCATCTTGATATCATGTACCTTCTTTGAATTACATACAACCATACTAAAAGTCCAATACGACTATAAACAGTAGCTTTAGTAGACAAACCCCATCTTATTTCTATGAATCAGAGACATTGTTAAGATGATCTGAAAATAATGTATTTGTTCTTGATTTGATTTTATAGCATATCATGATTTACAAATAAGGAATGAGGTAAATACGACGAATTTGCAGGGAAAAACCTTGTTCTATCTATTTTAGAAGCATTTGACAGCCCTGTTTTCACACATAATGGAAGAAATTTGTGTAGAACTTTTCAGTCAATATGAGCTATCAAGTTTGTGCAAAGGTTTCAAAGAAGTTTTTAAGCAGCTTGAAGAAAAAAAGAAGAAAGAAATATTTAAGCATCTAAATGTTGAACTCTCACAGTCTCCACATTGCAGTGCCACCTATTGTTATAAAGAACATAGTTTTAGCATCTAACAGAGTTATCGACGTTAAAACGATTTTCTTTTTGTATGTTTATTAATCAAGTTATGAGTTGAAGCAAATTCCATCTAAATAGAACATATGGTATTTATTTATTCTTTAAAAATAAGGGCACAAGCAGCTGATTTGATCTTTGGTTTTGGTTTTATTAACCTTGTTTGTAGAGAACATATGTTGCAACACAATATCAACCACAATCAGTACAAATACAAGTATATAACACAAGCATTCAACATGAGATGTGCGAGAAAAAAATCTTACACATCCAACATACTAAACATAAGATGACAAAATTAACCCAAAAAAATCATCATGCACAGCCAATATACCCATGCTCTCTCTACAATGGACGACACAACATATTCGTCCAGCAATGATGGCTATATTCACAAGTGCTCATTGAAAATCACCACTTACCTTCAAAATTCCAGACAAAATGACAAGCCGAAGAAAACCAAGACTAGCAAACCTGAACAAATGAGCCTGTAAATCTATTGAAACATAACGATTAGGTGTTGATCATGAAGTGCAGAAATTATAATTTGAAGAATATAGACAGACAGTCAAGCAGGGGAACTGGGGAAGGGCCATCAAACCTGAATTTTCCCTGACCTTCCAAATAGAGTGAGTTGAATGATGTCACAAACCTTCTAAATCTATGAAGTTCATCTTAAGGGTCTTCAGATCTCTGAGCACAGGTTCATAATTTTCATTATCACCATCATTGTCTATCTCTTCGAAATATGGGAGAACCAAGGACCTGATTTCATTATTTCATCAAGAACTCTAACTTTGTGCAGGCATTTCAAGAAGTCATTTGAAATCTTTAGCTTTTTCTCAATACAACCATTGTGGAAAATCAATGTAGACAAAATTAAGACAAAACGGTTGCTCAGGAAGTTGATGTCCTCTCAAAATATACATCTTGTGAACCTCTCTCCACTTATCGAATATTTGTGTTTTGTCCAAGTGGAACTTGAATCCATCACCCTGTCTTCCTGAAATAAACAACAGTACAAGAAACAATCTTTCTCTCTACGATCCGGTAAAGCATTGCAGCTGAGTTCTAATCAGGGAAATAACTTTGCTGTGGCATCCAAAACTTCAAAGGGGTGAGTCGTCAATGCATGCTCCCATTCTCTAGGGGTATGTTTACATGTCATAGATCGACCAATAACAATGAGTGCCATTCTTTGACAAGGTCGGGAATCTTGCAGTCTGAGTTTATGGTTTTCTTGCCCACATTTTTTTCAAACAATATCCATGAATCATCCCATCCCAAGCATTCAATTCTGTCCTCTCTGTCAGGCTGCCTTCCACTACAAACCTTCTCTAACCTTGTAGTGAATATTATTTAGATTTGTGACTTGTCCAAACCAACTGGACTTAGAACTCCAAGTTCTATAAGATCTAAAAACTCCCAAATGTCATCCAACAACAAAGCTATTTTTTCCTCCTTCGCAAGTGCTTCCCTTGTCTGTTCTGCACGTTCATGGCGGTATGCACCTTCATTAAAAAAGGGTTCATCTTTTCCATCCTATCTTTTTGAATTCTATCTACATCTACAACTTTTGAAACCACTAACGAAATAACTTTGAAGTTGGAAGGCTTTAGGAAGTCTTCATGAATTTTTTTCATAAGCCTGGTTTTGCCAACCACACCCATGCCACATATGCCAACCATTTTAACCTCTTCTTTTTTAAGAAAATTGCATACCTCATAAAATGCTTCATCTCTGCCAACTAAAGTCTTGGATAAAATCTGATCAGTTTTGTGCTGTTTTGGAGGAACATGATGGGTATCCACTTGAAGCTCCTCATGAGCACTCAAAACATTGGTGGCTTGATTTGGGGAGCACTTTTCTAATATAAAATCATGAATCCTACCAATGCAATTGACAACCAAATTTCTTCCAATATTTATATGGTGATCTTCCTGCAGTCTAATGAGTATTAACAACATTATAAATCCTCCTACTTGCATAATCAAACAGGGAAAACAGCCCTCATATCGACAACTAGGTACTCTACATTATTTTTTAACTAGTTAATATGAAGAAAAATAAATATAAAGACGAGGAAAATACCGGATAATCAGCTTCTTAAGAACTAGTTGAGTGGGCAGCAAACAAGCACTCAGTTGTCAAAATTTAAATTTGAAGATTACCCGCCACCGACCATGGTGGTCTGAGGAAGCTTCGGCTCAAGCTCACATGCCATTCCATCCATATTTTTTGCCATCAAGAAGCTTTCATCATTTGGGGTTTGTCATATTTAAGGGGGCTGGTTGACTTGCATTTGGTCGGTCGACTGTGCATGTTGATGAAGTGGTCGAGAATTGTGGTACGAGGGGTGAGAGCGTAATAAGCTTCTAAATACCAAGAGTCCCCACGGGTGCATTCGACTTCGTTCAACTCGGACATAAAGATTCTGGAGTTCAAACTCGACACGTTAAATTTGAGCAAGTCGAGCTTCGGCACTGTAGTATTCAATCGTATTTGACTCAAACTTGGCTGATAACACGGCTTAATAAAAATTATAATATTTTTTTATTTTAATAGATAGGTCTTATTTTATTAAAACAATTATGGAAAATAAAATATTTATGGGCTTGTAATTAATAATTTTTTAATATATATATATATATATATATATATATATAATGACTAAATTGATTAATTCATGTAGTAAAGTAAATAATATGTCAGCACTAGAACATCTAATAACATCATGTATTGTCAATTTAAATGAAAATTATGATTGTTATTTTAGGTTCTAGTACGGCTTGTATTATTTTATACAATTAATGTAGTTAAGATGATATTTTATTTATGAAATTGTTGAAGGTGATTTTAAGTACATGCCCTTATGTTTACCCTAATTCTAGCCAATTTCGAACTAGTATATTACCATAATTTTTAAACTATACTAGTGACTACATTAAAGTTTTGACAATACACTGTACAATTGGTTAACTAGGTAGAACTAGGATTCAATATTATGTTATACTGGTTAAACTATATCGTCAGCCTAATGTTTTATGCCCGGTTTTTCTAGTTTTGTATTTGGCTCGATTCGGGTAATATGCAATCCTCTGTGCAGCGCTTGCTGTGCTACCATCGGCGTTTTCCAGCAAAGGATACTAGCAGCCCCGTCGGGCCTGTTTGCCAGTGTCTATGTCTGCATGCCCTCGGCCAGTTCGTGCCACCCAGCCCTATTCACACCCGTGATCGTGCCCGCCTATCCGTCAGCCAGTGTCCATGTCCATCGAGTCTAGCCCAGCCCAGCTAGTTGACTCAACAGACTCGACTTGGTCTGAGCTCACCCAGTTGACTCACAATCATTTTCAGCTAGTTTTCAGCTATTTTTCGACCATTTTTGGTAATTTGAAACTCCTTATGTTAGTTTAGATAGTATATTCACATTATTTAGTATGTTTTGATGTTATAAGTGTTTTCTTTATTTATTATTTATTTATTATTATTATTAATTTATTTCTTGTTATTTATATATTTGTCATACATGATGAATATTGCTTATTTATTATTGATGATATATTTGCTAATTAATATTAATCTTATTCTTGTTTATCAAATTTTGTTTATTTATTTATTTGTTCGATCGTGCATATGTTATTATTTATTTATGTTTAATTATATATTCATGTATTTAATAGCTATATTATTATTATTATTCATGATTAATTGATATTAACTATTTATTCATTTAATTATGTAATGATTTATTTATTTGTTTACTAACTCATGGATGTATTAATATTTACTCGGGTGTAGTCGCATATTCATTTAGTGTTATTTATATTATTATTGTTATTTATTATTCATTACTTTTCTTGATTTTACATGTCCACTATTATTTTTAGTTTGGTTCTTTTATTTATTTGACTAATTTTATTTCTTTATTTGTTTATTGTTTGGACATGTCTCGTTTTACGTGCACGATGTTTAGTTATGGATAGGTTTAGCATGGTCCTTTGTTGTAATATTACTCTTACTGTGAGCACACACCATGATCATGCATCATATAAAATTGTCAATTTTTTACTTAGTAGTGGGTTCCAATGTCGGTTTCAGAGTTTAACCTCCCCATAGATGTGCCGATGTGCTTGGAACTTAGACTACAGGTCCATTAGGACGTCTTCTCAGATTTACCACTTTATTTTATTATGGATTTGATTTCCAAATTGTAAGACATGATAAGTTGATATTTTATTGGACCACACTTAATGCAGGCCATCTCGATGTATTTTATTTCGTGATTAATAACCTCAAAGATGAGATCCTTCTAATTATTTTTGAACTTAACTCCACCTTGCGTTGAATTTGGGCCTACTTATATGATTCCCTTCCCAGCCCTATATATAGTTTTTATCGAGTTCCTTAGTGAGACGAGAGTTAGTAAATTTGATGTTGTCTATACTGTGAGGGGCTGCATATGCAGGTTGCAATGGGCTCTTGATTAGTGAGAGGGTAGTTGTTCCATTCTTGAGGGATCTTAAAATCTCTACGTCTTAAGCTTTCACACCCAGAGAGGCGTGAAGTAGGCATGTATTATTTTGTAAAGCATATGTCTAGACTTGTGGTATCAAAAGATACTTAAGGCGACTAAGTGAGAGTATTCAGCCATTGAGCCCTTGGCTAGGAGTTATATGGAGGTTTGGAGAGGGCTTATGATATGTTATTTTTCCCGAAAGTGGGACCAATTATTGTCGAGAGAGGCATTTACCGTGAGTGGCACAACTCCAGTTCAATTCAGGATGCTGTCGAGTCTGCAATTTGATGACCACTTAGTAGATGCCCGTTTGTACTAGTTATTTTTCGGACCAATGACATTGATTGCTGATGTTTTTCTTATTATATATGTAGGTTTTGTGTTCCTTTGTTGGGTTGGCTTTGGTAGAAGGATAAATAGGTACTACACACCTTGTACTCAATGCTTCGTTATTTTCTTTCATACTTTTATTTATACTTGATGTGTTTTCATGTATATTAAGCAATGCCTTCCATTCTTGAGACACCAAGAAGGTTATTTTTATCGTTCAAGTTTTACAAATTAATTAATTTAGAAATGACTCGACTCGATCATAACAGTTCTGATCCAATTATTAAGGGAACTAAAATTGAGTTGTTACAACAGGCTACTTTGCTTCTCTGCACGATGCTAGATTTGTGGGATAATTTGATTATGAGTTTGACTCATGCCACAAAGCTTGATTTAGACTTTGTGATTGCATCATTGTCATCAGAGGAGTTCTGAAGGAAATCACTGGAGAAACCTATTTCATCTTCAGGGTGCAAGCTTTGGTTTCAGGGGGAGCAAGGGAAAAACAAGGAATTTAAACAATGATGATATAGACAATGGTAACTTCAAACGAAGAAGTGACACCATGTGTTGTTATTGTGATACGCTTGGTCACATTACAAAGAATTATCTCAAGTATAAGAGGGAGTATCAAAACTATAAGAAGAATAACTAGGATGGTGAGGGAAAAGAAGGTGTCAATGTGGTTGAGTGTGATAGTGATTTGATAGTTATGTCTACTTGTGCTCATAATTGTTATGCTGCCACTCATGGATTGAATTGGGTGGTGGACTTAAGAGCATCATTCCATGCAACTTCAGATAGGACACTCTTCACTTCATACAAGTTAGAAAACTTTGGAGCGATGAAGATGGTTAATTATAAGAGATGTATGGTTGTGACATTGGAGATGTGAGTGTGTGTGACCAATATGGGTCATACACTGGTTTCGAGGAATGTGAGGCATGTTCTAGAGTTGAGACTAAATTTGATGTTGGCTTGAAAGTTGGATGACAGAGGGTTTGATTCACACTTATTAGATGGTGTGTGGAAGGTATTAAGAGGTTCTCTTGTTGTATTAAGTGAGAAGAAGTGTTGCAGTCTTTACAAAATAGTGTTACAGGTTCTAAGACTAGTGGTATTGTTAACTATGGTGTTTCTACCAAGAGAGTGTGGTCTCAACGTGTTAGTCATAGGAAGGTAGATGTTAGTGACAAAAATGAAGCTTTACAAGGAGACTTTAGTGGGGGTGATAACTATGAAGGGAAGAGGGTTAATGTGGTGGAAGAGGAGAGTTCCTCGCCTAAGACCCAAGTTCATAGTTTGGTGAAACTATTAGAGAAGAGGTTGACACTAAAGGAGGATGCAAAGATGGTGATTTCAAGGAAGTTAGCTCGAGTTCCCCCTAGTAGGGTGGGGAATGAGAAAGAAGTCTCTAATTAAGGGGATATGGCACCTGTTACAAGCTTAGCTTGTGGGACAGTCGGGCGCTAGGGTTTGGCGGTTGTCCCTAGCGAATCCCGTGTCAAAGGCGGATAGCCGGTGTTATTCGTGTGGTGGAACAACCTACCGGAGCCATGCATCATGTTGGAGTGCAGTTGGGGTACCGAACAGGGGAGGAGCTAGACGCATGCGAGGTCGAGTTGTGCTAGAAGACGGGACCGAGCATGTGGGCAGCAGTAGCGTGTGGGGGACTGAGCAGGATGCTAGGAACCAGATGTGTGTGCCGAGCGAGCACCACCGCGCGTGCCAGCTGATTGTTCGATCAAAATACCGGGCAAGACTAACCTGGTGTGGAGATTGATGTGCGGGCACCCGGGTCCGAGTGAGTCTGGAGCCGGTGCTGTGTGCTGAGCGGTCTGGAGCCTGCTGTGTGCAGGATCGGTACCAGGTCTAGCCGGGGTGAACCATGAGGGTCGACCAGCAGGCTAGAGTGCACCATGGGCTTTCCAGTAAATGTGCTGGAACTCCAAGAGTTGTGGTGATGTTGGCAGATCATCCTGGACCGTGGATGAGGTGATCAACGGTGAAGGGCAGTGCTGGAACATCACTAAGGTGACTGCTGGTATTGAGCATGCTGAGCCATTGATCGGGGATTGGATGGCCAGGATCCAGCAAGGTGATGTGCCCCTTTTGTCCAGCCAATGCCTATATAAGGAGGAGCTTCATTTGGTGGTGAGGCAGAATAGATCAGAGTGGATCTGGAGTGAACAAGTGTGGGTGAGTGTCTCCCCTTGTGGAGAGGTGAGATCGAGTCGGGGAAAGGGGACGCCCTGGGTGTTTCTGCAGCCAGTCCTGGACGGGTCTAGGACTGGAACACCAGGGAAGCTGCCGGCGCAGCTGCTGTCCGCCTGAGGGCCGAGTCACCCAGTTCTGTCCAGCAACCTCGAGCGTGTGGCCGAGAGTTGCGAAGTCCTGTCGAGGGAGTGTCGAGAGGCCAAGTCGTGGGGAGTGAATGTCCACGACTTGCTGGTAGTCTAGTGTATAGATTACTTGTATCCTATATTCATACTAGTGGAATAGAGGTTGGGCTGAGTTCCCGTAAAATATTGTGTGTGCGTCGGATTTGGTGACCGAGAACCTGATCGGTGATTCCTGCGATCAGGGTGTGCCGGCAAGTGTGGGTGACCGGTACAGGGACGTATCATGCTGTGACTTGGTGCGATCGAGCAAGTGTCCGGCAGTGCGCTGCAACCGGGAAGCCGAGCGCCGGTACCTGGACGCGCCAGCAATCGGGCGTGGTACCGGTATTTTGCTCGGGTGTATGCGAAGGTGGTGTCCAGAGTGGTGCTGTGCAGTGCATCCGCTGGCTGCATAGCACTGTTGGCTGGTGGTTCCGAGGAGGGAAACACGCCGCACGGGGAAAGATTAGGGCAAAAAATAAGACCCTAGATCAGCCCTGTGACAACAGCTATGGTTGGTGTTGCCCATTCCACCTAGAGGATTCACATTAGTCGCTCATCTCATGTAATGTTTGAGGAAGTCAACACGAGGGCATTCTCTTCATGGTCGGGAAGGGGAGATTTGTTGGATTGTCCCTCCCATGAAGAACAAGGAGAGGAAGAAGCATCATAGAGAGGTGAGAGCTTGGGCGCTTACCAGACGAGCGCCTGGGCATCCTACTCCTTATGTTTGCTTCCTCCCTGCTCGACTTTAGCAGGGAAGCGAGCACTTGCGCTCCCGGTTTTGGAGCGGGCATTGTGCAAACGCAGGTCTTGTTCGGGTCTATTCTGGATGTGTCTTGGACGTTGTTTTGAGGCTATTTAAGCTAAACTTCGAGGGTTTTCTTAGTGAGAGAGCCTATTTTGAGGAGTAGATCAATTTTTGGTTTTGGGCGTGGAGAAGAAAAAGAAATTGTTTTTGTTGTGAGAAGGACATTGTGCTCTATGGATTGAGATTGATTAGATTGCATTCTTCATTGAGTCTTCACCAAAGTGGATTCTTCATCAAGATCAACATTGGCTCGATTGGTTTTCGGTTTTCTTACCCTGTTTTAGATCAATCTTGGTTGTGATTGATAAGTTATTGATCTTTGTTTGTGGAGAGGTTTCTACTAAGGAATTATTGGGAGTGGTTTCACTCGGGATTATTTTGGAGTAGTTTTACTCGAAATTAATGGATGTAGTTTGTTACACATTTGAATTTGGGAGGAGTTTGTCTCATAAGAAAAATCTTGGTTGTAAATTAATTATATTACAGTGAAAGGTTTTGGTAAGCGATTGCCTCGTAGTTTTCCCTTTTGTGCTAGAGGGTTTCCATGCTAAATTTGTGCATGCTCTATTCATTTGCCCGTGATTTTTGGTGGTTTATTATTGTTTGTTTTTATCTTGTCCAAACACAACAAATTGTGATTAGATACTTGAAGTAAAAATCCCAACCTAGAGTTGCAAAGAGTACTGTTATAGTTGAAGGTATTTATTATTTTCATTTACCAAATTTTCTACCATTAAATATTATCAACCAATTTACCGCTCTCTTGACTGTATGTCTCTACCGACTTTACATAATCAAGCTTATTATTAATTTATCCAGTTATGTATCGATAGGGAAATTGAACATGCACCATTCATTTTGAGTGCTAAATCAAGGCAAAATTGAACTTGATGAGGCTATGATAATTAATTTATGTTGTCATCTGAAGCCTTTGCAGCATAATTTAACATTAGTTGTATAAGCTTAGGTCTACAAGAAATTATAAGAGGTCAATATATGAAACAAAATAAAAGAAATGGGCTATTTGTAAAAGAAAAGGTTAATTTATTTTTATAGTATCAAAAAGAATGTAAAATTTTAAATATTAACAAACTGGGTATAAAATTTTCAGTAATAAAATTTGGAGCACTCTCCCCATTCCCCCTCCTCAAATCCACCAATTATTCTAAAATAAATTTAGTTTGGTTTTTTCTTCCATTTTTGAACCCACTTTAAATTGAACTTGATGGCTATTTTATTGTTAAAAATTTTGCACTATATTCAATATTATATAAAACTTTAGACCTCATTCGCAATTATAAAAACTTTTAAATTTTTTATGAACTGATTTGAAAAATCTTTAAATTTATCATTTTATAAAAAAAGACTTATAATGATAAAGCTAAGAATTATGGTATAACGACCCGACGTAAAGTACAACATAATAAGTTAAGTCATTTATAGTCTATTCTTCAATTACAAATAAGATTTTACACTAGTAAGTATTAGATGTAAAATTATGTTTTCAAAATTTTTACATATGGCCTATTTTAGCCTTAGCTCGCGATATCATTTATAACGACCCAGACCAAAAGTGTAATATAATGAGCTAAGTTATCTCTTCAAAATTTGTTAATCAAATTAATAATTTATAGTCTATTCTTACTTATAAACAAAATCTTACCCTATTATATATTAGATGTGAGACTAAGTTGAGGGAGCTCACGACAAAAACAAATGGAAACCGATAACGACCAAATTCATAATTGTGGAGCCATGAGAAGAGTAAAAAGGAAAATATTAGATGACCAAGTATATTTAGAAAAACAAAAAACAAACACTTATTTGTAAGTGTTCCAAAGGTGGACGTTCGGATGGACATATAAATTTTGGAGCATGTTATGGCCGTGTTCCGTGTGCATGTGCATCCAATGTGTCCAAAATCTTAGATATTAAATTTAAGGGTTTATTGTTCTCTTATGTATTTTGTAAGAATGAAAGGAAACTCATGTATCATCATTCTCATTTTATCTTATTTCTATACAATTTTATAAGAAATTAGTTATTAAGGGATTTTTAAATTTTATTTTCTCGCACTTTCTTTGGGAATTTCCCATTTCCTTTTCTTGAACTTTCTCTTTGTTACAATCTAAAGAGACTTTAAAGATTAAAGTGGTTATTAATGAATTAATACTTGTAATGAAAAACAATAAAATGGGGTGGGGCACTATAGATAAATTTTAATTTTATGGATAAATTCTTGTTAAATAATAAGATAAAGTATACTAATATAATATTTTAGATTAGATTCTAATTGATTTTAAAAATAAATACTAATTGAATGAGAAAATAAATTATCATAATTTGATTTATTATTTTTATATTTTTGTTTTATCTTGATTTGTTAAGTCTCCTATTTTTAATAAGAATTTTTGTATCTTGATCAGTGAAAATTTAGAATATATAAGGAAATTTCCAAATAGAAAAAATTACAACCTTTAGATATAACTCTCTTAATTTGAAAAATTACAATCTAAAGAATGTACTATTTTATAAAATGCACATTTTATGAGAACAATTCTTTTAAAGACGCCCTTTAGAATGAGATGCATCTAGTAAGAAAGCTTTTTAAAGAATTGTATTGCTTCGTGCGAAAAGAATATTCGCTTTAGTGTGAATGGGGAGGGGGATTTCTTCCTCAAACAGTACAAGATAAGAGTTGATATCAATCCTTTTATTAAAGCATCAGATTTTTTTTGCAATTTTATTGTATTTTAACCCATTTTGCATAGTGATTGATTCAAGCCATACAGTAATTTTATGGGTTTATTTATAATTACTTAATTTTAAGTTATTATTATTATTATTATTATCTATTAACAAAATTTTAGAGTATAATTTTACCTAAATTAGAAATTTTAAACATATTGATAAATTTTATTATATTTATAATTATACTATACAAATTGAAGTTTTTTACTTAATAATACATAATTAATTTATATTTCACAGAATTTTATTTATTTATGTTTTTATATATTTTTATTAATTATTAAGAAAAAACTTAGAGTACAATTATATCTAAAATAAAAATCTTTTTAAAATGAATTCCATTTAATTAGTAAAATTTATACTTATTAAAATTAAAATCACTTTTCACATTTGAATATAACTATATTGTTTTGTTAAAATTTAAAAAATATTCATAATATTTCTTAAATTAATATAGAAATATATATTTGAAATAAATTGTATATATTTTTATTATATAAGATTAATAAATTTTAAATATATCCCAAATGGTTTTGGCTAGTGTGTATATCTATCTATATATTATAATAAGCCTAGATTAAAAAAATAGTCTATGTCAGATATTTTGTGATTAATAAGCCTTGAAATGGGTATTTTGGAGTTAAAGTAAGACCCACCCGAGCCTCGACCGACCGGTCCATGGCGCCCCGGCAGATCGCCGGCGGCAACCCGGCGGATTCCGGCCGTCTCCGGCAGCGCATTTGATCGGAAGGTTTAACAATTCAAATGAGCCCCTGCTATTCATCTCTCCTTCCCCAATGCAAATCCCTCAACTCCTTCAAATCCGTCCACGCCCACCTCCTCACTCACGGCTCGCTACCCACTCTCCACGCCGTCGTCAACAAACTCCTCAGGGGCTATTTCCGTTGGGGCGATTTCGAGCTCGCCCGAAAGCTGTTCGACCGAATTCCCCGACCAAGAAACGCATTCCTGTGGACCTCCATGATCCATGGGTACGCCCACAACGGCTTATATGATGATGCTGTTATATGTTTTCGCGCGATGCGTCGCGAGCAGGTCGATCCGGTGGGTTTTACCGTGTCTGCTGTCCTCAAGGCCGTGGGGCAGCAATGCTGGTCTGTTAGAGGAGGGAGTCGGTTCATGGATTGGTTTCGAAGCTGGGGATTGATTTGGATATCATAGTGCAGAATAGTATGATTGATATGTACTCCAGGTGCGGGGAAGTGGATGTCGCCAGACGAGTTTTTGAAGGGATGTTGGAGAGGGATGTTGTCTCTTGGAACTCGATGGTTGCTGGGTATGGTGGCTGCGGGAGGTGTTCGGAGGCGAGAGAGGTGTTTGATGAAATGCCGGAGAGGAATGTGGTTTCTTGGACTGCTGTGATTTGTGGCTATATTAAGGCTGGAGACATGGTGAAGGCAAACGAGTTGTTCGGTGATATGCCCTTTCAGGATGCAGCGTCGGGGAATGTAATGATTGCGGGCTATTTGGCTGCGGGTCAAGTTGCTAGTGCTTACTCCATCTTTGAAGGAATGGCTCATAGGGATGTTGGTTCCTGGAAGCTGATGATTTCGGGGTTTTGTAAGGCAGGGGATATGAGGTCTGCTGAGAATTTGTTTAGAACTGTTCCATTTAGAAGTGTCGTTTTTGAGTCGATGATGGTCGACGGTTACATCAGATTCGGAGACCTTCATAGTGCGAAAGCTTTTTCGACCAGATGCCAGAGAAGAATTTGGTTTCTTGGTCTACCATGATAGATGGCTATGCAAAGAATGGGCAGCATAGTCATGCCTTGGAACTGTTCAAGCAATTCAAGAAAACAGGAATTAGACCAGATAGTGCGCTGCTGTGTATGATCTTATCAACCTGTTCTCAACTTGGAGTGCTATATACTGCTGACAACATTGTTCACGAATACTGTGAAGGTGACAATTTATTAGATGTGAAACTCATTGCTGCTTTGATAGATATGTATGCAAAGTGTGGGAATATTGAGAAGGCCTTCCTAGTTTTTGAGCAGTCTTCTATGAAGGACTTGGTTTGCTACAGTACCATGATCATGGCTTCTGCTAGCCATGGTCTGAGTCATGAAGCGATTGAACTATTGCATAAAATGCTTGAAAATAATGTCAAACCAGATGAAGGGGTTTTTGTTGGAGTTTTAACTGCTTGCAGCCATGGAGGTCTCACAAGTGAAGGTAGGCGATTGTTTGACGTGATGATAAATGATTTCTCTCTGAAACCAACAGAGAAACATTATGCTTGCATGGTGGACCTTCTAGGACGCGCAGGATACCTTGATGAGGCATACAATCTTATTGAAGGTATGCCTATTGAACCACATTCAGGTATTTGGGGTGCACTCCTTGCAGCATGTAGGGTTCACAACAATCTGAAATTGGCAGAAATTGCGGCGCAGCATTTGTTTGAGATTGAGCCAGATAATTCTGGCAACTTCATTCTCTTATCAAACATTTATGCTGCTGCAGGAAAATGGAATGAAGTTGCTAAAGTTAGGACTAGGATTAGAGAAAGCAAAGTCAAGAAAATTCGAGGTTCTAGCTGGATTGAATTGGAATCTGGTGTTCATGAGTTTGTCATGGCGGATGTATCGCATTCTGACTCTGGCTCAATTTATTTCATTTTGAGTTTGTTAAACTATAATATGAGCAGTTTGGATTCTGTAACTGTAACCAACCATTCAATATATGGAGAAAATGATTTTGGTAGCTGTGACATGCCACCATAGCTTATCTATTGCAAAGCCTTAATGCCTTGCTCACCACTAATTGCTTAACGATCTCTCTGATTCTTCAATGGGAAGCAAAGCCTGTAAGATTCGGTAAGTTTTCTTGGCTTCAAATTATGTCTCCATCTGCAAACTTCTTGAACAGCAGTAAATATTATTAAGAGGGCACAGAAAACTAATCCTTTTTGTGCGCACTTGCAGCACTACAAACAATATAAGCTGTGGATTCTTTCAGGAAGGACCCATAAAAGCGGTTAGCATTATGTTTTTGTTTTTCTTTATTTTCTTTATTTTTTTAAAAAAATATTCTGAACATATTGCCTTCAAATTTAAGGGGCTTTTTTTGGTTCCAACACATTTAAATTTGGCTCAATTGATGCTGCACTACGTTTGTAATATCTACCCTATTACAAATTTCAGTATTTTCAAAAGATTGTGGTTATATTTCATTCATATTAATTAAGTGATAATATTTTATATGAAAATATTACCACTTACTTTACAAATAAATATTATTACTTGATATGGCATAGCTCAAGGCATGGAAGATCAATAGGATCAAAGGTTTTATAGTTGGCATTTTGTAATAATAAATATATCAAGAATAATATTAAACCAAGTTACTAATAATATAAAATTTTAATTAGAATAAATTTACAGTACTATACTCTTTTTATTTATTTTAAAACAAAATTCTTGAGCAAATACATATACCATCTACTATCATTAATAAGGAAAACAAAAGGGCAGACATGAACTGATTGACCAGTGTGATAGTGTTCCTCAATGAGTTTATAGTTTTATCCCATTGATTAAATTTTTTTCCTTCATTTGAGTTTTTCTTCTTTGCTGATGCTTTTACATTATTAGTCTTAGGTCTCAGGTTCAGACGAAGAGGAGAGTTAGTGTCAAGAAAGGCATCCAGGAGGTTCAAAAGCAGAATTTTGAACTTGGTGCCTTCAAATTTAAGTAATTCTTCTTCTTTTCTTTATTACACATTTGAATTTGGCTCGATTGATGTTATGCTACGTGGATAGTATCTACTCTATTGCAAATTTCAGTATTGATTGTGGTTATATTTCTTTCACACAAATTAAATGATAATATTTTATATAAAAATATTACCACATACTTGAAACAAACATTAGGGGGGCATATCTCAAGGCGTGCAAGATCATTGGGAGAAAAAGTTTTATACCAGGCCTTTAATAATAATAATAAATAGAAAAAGAATAATATCAAACCATGTAGGAACTAATAATATAAAATTTGAATTTGAGTGTTTATATTGCTTTGAATTTTTTGAATTCTTAATCAATTAAAAAGTCAATATAAAAGTAGAATCATACTGTAAATTATTTGTTTTTGAAACAAAATTATCAAACAAACACATAAATAGACCGTCTAGAAAATAAAATAACTGACATTAAACAATTGACTAGTGTCCCTCAATGGATTCATAATTTCACCTTGCTTTCTTTTTCTCTTTCATTCAATTTTCTTTTTCTTTCATTCAACCTCTTACTTATATGCTCTACTTCTCCAACTAAAATTGTTTAAATTAGACGTGCAGCTCACATAAGCTATACGATGGGGTATCTTGCCTTAATTTTTCTCTTTTGTTAAGATTTTAATTATATAATCTACATTTTCTTCTAAAGCAGAGACATTTTTCTGGCACGACCTTAATTGTAGCTTTTAAACCAATAAACTATCTTAAACTATAACAGCAAATATTTTGATTAACAACAAAATTTTTAACAAATAATACCAAAAGCAACGACCTTAGTTACAACTTCAAACCATTAAACTCAAAAAATAACAGCAAATATTTTGATTGACAACAAAATTTTAATTCTAGCTTTTAAACCAATAAATTATCTCAAAAAATAAGAGCAAATATTCTAATTATCAGCAAATTTTTAACAAATAATACTCAAAGCAAAGAGCTTAATTGTAGCTTTTAAACCAATAAATTATTTCAAAAAGTAACAGCAAACAACAAATTTTTTAACAAATAATACTCAAAGCCGTTCTATTTATAATTGATAACAAAATTTTTTTACAAATATTACTCAAATAATTTTTAACAAATATTACTCAAAGTTGTTCCATTATAACGGATAACAACACATTTTTTAAAAACAAATAATGCTCAAAGATACGTATGACCAGCATAGAGAGTATTTAATCGGCCAGCTTTATATGTATTAGATTCCAAAATATATAATAACTGATAACAACAAAAAATTTAACAAATATTACTCAAATAATTTTTAACTTATAAAATGCCCGCACATTGCGCGGGTATCTTGGTTAGTATAAATAGATAGATAGTTCATTGTATCTCCATGCATCTGACAGCTACATACACAGTTTAAGGTGAAGCACTCGCTATTAAGATAATGTAACATAACATTACCTAATTCTCATACAGTTGGCTGTAGTGACTGGAATAATTTATGCACATAGCTTTCATTGCTTCAAATGAAGTAAACAATGAGAATACAGTATACCAATATTAACAGTAAAGAACACTTGTAAAATGTTCCCCACTTTTTCCTACATTTAGAAGGACGTAAGATTCTGATAAATGATTAATTGCTCAAGCAAAAGAAAGCTGTCCTCTGCTATAAGCAAAGAATTGATGTATGACATTGACCCAACAATATCACTTTAGCTCTTTAGAACTTGTTACTAACATGGGCACAGTTCAAGGAATCAGTTTTTACAAGAAAGGAATTTTGCAACCTTGGGGAATGCTTGTGAGCCACTCCATGGCTTGACTTATTTAAACATCTCCTCTTTCAACTCTTTCTGTGTAAAGGGTTTGAAGATGGAAGAGCAAGCAGAACTGCAAGGTGGAGTTGAGTCAGGTGAGTGCTTACTCATGCATTGCTTTTTCTTTTGCGGTTCATATTGAGTCCTGTATTCTTTTATCTTTTTTGTCATTCGCCTACTCCTAAAGAATTATCTGGTGTGAAGCTTCAAAAGAAATTTTAGAAGCATACCACACTTAGTTGCATGCCTAAACAATAAATTCACTATCTGTTAGAAGGAAAACTTGGTTCATGAAACAGCAAGTCAGTGTGATAACTAGCTAGCCAAGACAGCAAACATTTACTGGAAAATAAAAAATCTAAGACGAAAACAAAGATTACAGCATTATATATTGGCTTAGCTGAACGTATGTAGATGAAAGAATGCAAACTAATATTTAAATTTATGTTAGCCAGATTATCATGGTTGAAAATGTTCTGAAATACTTTGGAACATATTGTTTGTTCCTCTTCTTTTGGCCGTAATACTATAACGGCCCAATGCAAGTGCAAATTAATTGATCTAAGTTATTGCTTTAGAATAGTTAATATAAGTCAAAAATCTATAGACTAACATGACTCATAAATTAGATCATATCATAATAAAGTGTTTGATGTAAGGCTAATGTGAGGATATTAACAATCCATTTACCTTTGACAAATTTTGTTTTTGAAATTCCTATTCTTTGCCCATGGGTCTAACAACCTAGCTCAATACTAGTCAAGTCGATTGTCTAATATGAAATCAAGTAAGCTCTGATGCATCTGTAATTGCTCAATCGAAGTGTAAATTAATAGACTTCAGTTATTTATTCAAAATAGTTAAGTTAAAGGTCTATAAACCATCATCATTACTAACTAGTAGATGTGAGACTAATTATGGGAACTGAAAACAGAATAGGATGTAGGTATACTTACCTTTGCAGAGGAATTGGATCAATGTGATTGAACGTTGGTTCATAGGTTATCTCAATTTCAATTACTAGGAGATGTTGAAAAAAAATTCCCAAAGTTGGAGATCAACAACAGTGAACACAAGATATGGGAAAATAATGCTTGAGAAATAAAATAAAACAAACCAAAAGAATAGAGATTTAACGTGGAAAACCCTTAGAGTCAAAAACCATGGGACAACAACGAACAATTCACTACTTCAATCAAAAATTACAGCCGTCAAACATATAGAGATGTACAAGAAGATTACTCACCCAGCCTATACAATTGAGATTACAAGATTTCTCTCTCTCTCAATACTCTTTATAAGATTAAACTGGTGAAAAATATAATAGAGCTCTCTTTTTATCTTTATATCCCTTTAGTTTTATCTCTCACATCTTGCCTTCTCTTGTCTTGGCCTTATTTATAATGAAACAAAAGAGATCCATATTTATAGAGATAGTTTGAGGCCCTTCATCTTCGATGGAATAAGAAATAGTCACCTCTGTTTATATTCTGAGATTCTTTTAGTATTTCGAGTATGACAATAAGCTACATATCATTAATATTCATAATAACAAATATTAACAATCTCCCACTTGGAGTCTTACTGGAACACTCCAGTCCAAATTCTTCTTCCACTTGTTCGTTGCATAAGTCCATCACATGCATTTTAGTGCAAGTTTCCTCCGTTGTTTTCTACACAAGAGGACACCGCTTTATATAGAACCTTCGTGTTTATCCACAACTCCGAGAAGATCTCATGCACATCTCCAACAATCTGACATTGGCATCCTTATCTCCACGCAGATGGGGCATATTTCCATGTCAATCATGTATATCTTTTGGAGTTAGTTGCAACCAACCTCCACCATTGGCGAAGGATTGATCTTGATAACTATCAACACCGTCATCATCCTTATCGGCAAATCTACTCAAGCATATCTTTTGACGCATGCTGGTTGCATGGTCAAACCCTCTTAGTTCGACCCAACCAGTCTCGGCCAGCGACTCCACCTCTCCGTGATTCCAGTAAATAGCACGCACCAAATACCGGCATGCAGCACTGATCGGCAACCCGACCCAAATACCGTGATCCTAGTAATTTGCTTAGTTACGTCCATGCACACGTGCTCGCCCACATACCGCTATGCTGCTTGTCTTGGCACACCCGGTATTTATGTTGGTACGCTCGATCATCAACCTCGCTCCGCCGATATGCGCTTGTTGCTGCTCAACCCGGTGTTCAGTCATCACACCCCTCGAACTCGCAACCTGGAACCCGTACGCCTCCAATTTCCTCTTGCCGATATATCAACATGCTCGGTACAATTACCGATCATAAAGCCGATACGCTCCATCGAGTACCGGTACTCTGCTCGTTCCAAATCCTAGAACTCGCTAGTACACCTCAGTCACCCGACACGCTTCATGCACCACAGCTTGATCTTTGCCTTTGCCTGCAATTCTAACAATGATTAACACTGCTAAGTTGTTTCCACCACTCGGATAGCACCGACTATCCGTCTTGGACGTGGGATGACTAGGAACAACCGCCAAACCATAGCTTCTGGCTCGTCCAACGTACTAGACCTATAACAGTCCACTCTCACCAATGAGACTTGACATTCTCAATAGAGGGTTAAGTCCTCCACAACATTTCTTGATCTTGCTCTCCAATTGCCACAAGTCTCTTTCCTTTTTCCAGCTAGCCTCGCTTCTCGGTTCCCTCTTTCCACTTGTTTTGTAGAACCTCCCTTTTTGGCGGCAACTTCACCAACTCCCATGTATGAATCTTCTCTAATGATGACATCGCATACTTCATAGCCAACTCCCATTTAAGATGAACTTTGTCACTCATGGTTTGATCATAAGACTCCGATTCTCCCACATTAGTATACAAATTTCATCCGATCCTTTGAAGTCCTCAGGCTGACATGCCTATACTCCAAAATCCTCCCTCATTTTTTTCCAAATTGTTGCTAGACGGTGGGGGGAGATCTCTTCGAACGAGCTCACCTTAGATTGACCAAATCCTTATGGAAAGGTTCGAGAAAACTAATATGGAAAACTGAGTCAAGCTTGTGCCCCTGTACCTTCTCCACCTCACAAGGACCATCGTACCTTTGCACCAATACCTGATGTGCCTCGGTATGTCAGATTTTCTCCCAAATCAGTGGCTTGAGCTTCAGCTTTACTTTGTCCCCCACGCTAAATGACAATACCCTCGAGTTAACATATTTCTTCATTCTACTTGTTGCCTTGGCCAATGAATCCACTGCATCCCGTGCAGCTGGACACCATACTCCACCTCTTTGTGGAGCAACCTCTAGTAGTGTAAGAGGCTGGTAGTCCGTCGCAACTTCAAAAGGATTAAACCATGTAACTAAATAACGATGCAGTTTAAAACAAAATTGCACCGCCTCAAGAAGATCCAACCAGTTCCTCCAACTGGCTGTGACAAAATAACTCAATGCATTCGCCCTCTCAATCTGCCTATTAGACTGAGAATGGTTAGCTGTAACAATGTCGGTCAGGACAATAGTACTCTTCCCACGTTCTTGAAGAAGTATTCGGTAGTAGTCTCGGCTGAGCACCCCTTTGGTATTGCTGCGAATACAGGTATTTAGAAAACTAACCCACTAACCTTGCTGACATTCCCTTCACACTAGGGAATCCGGACACCAAGTCCATTGAGACTGAGCTCCATGGTCTCAAAGGTGTAGGTAGTAGCTGCAACAACCCAACCTCTAACCTTCTTCTCTACCTTATCTTGCTGACCCACTAGACAAGATCTGACAAAAACTTCATTATCAGCCTATGTTAAAGTGGCCCGATCTTGTTCCCCAGGAACCCCTCCGGACAGGGGATCATTGACAACTTAGCGAGGATGATTGCCCCCCCTCCCCCGACTCTTTGCCTGTCGTAGAGATTTCTTCTTTCTTAGACAATGCACCACGATCTCCTGCTGTAGTATACCGCCCATGGCTCTGTCTGAAGTGTTCGTCACCACTCCAAACGGTTGTCCAAAATCCGGCTTGGTACCTACAAGTGGTTGATGTAGTTGTTCCTATCCTTAATCTGCATCCTCCACCATTGATAATTTATTCCATCAAATTTCTCAATCTTCCTAGTTTTGGAAGTATCCGCCATGACTCACATTCAAATCAAGATCCGATTGAATGAAAATTCCCCACAGACGGTGCCAATTGTTGAGAAAAAATCCCCAAAGTTGGAGATCAACAATGAACACAAGATATGGGAAAATAATACCTGAGAAATAAAATAAAATAAAACCAAAAGAACAGAGATTTAATGTAACCCTCATTTTTCAAGAGTCAAAAACCACGGGACAATAATGAACAATTTACTACTTCAACTAAAGATTACGAGCGTCAAATATATAGAGATATACAGGAAGATTACTCACCCAACCTATACAATTGAGATTACAAGATTTCTCTCTCAATACTCTGTATAAGATTAAATTGGTAAATAATATATTTCTTTTTTTTTTATATCCTTTTTATTTTATCTCTCACATCTTGCCTTCTCTTGTCTTAGCCTCATTTAGGATGAGATAAAAGAGATCCATATTTGTAGAGATAGTTTTAGACCCTTTATTTTCAATAGAACAATAAGCAGTCACCTCTGTTTGTATTCTGAAATTCTTTTAGTATTTCGAGTATGATAATAAACTACATATCATTAATATTCGTAATAACAAATATTAACAGGAGAGAAGCTAGTTTTCCACAACTTAAATCCCTCGAAGTCTCCATCATAACAAACACAGTAGGAGAGAGCCTAAATTCTCCTAATAATACATGCCATAAAACTCACGTAAAGACATGTGTCCGGTCTTATTTACGGTTAAATAATATAAGACTCCTACACCAATAATAAAGGTTTTTAACAAATGGGTGTTTATATAATTAGGATTTTATGTTAATGTGTCTTAATAAAAGATAAACACGGATTTGGGATTCTCCCCATATTGGGCATATTATTCAATCATGTCAAATACTCAATGTCAAAACTCGATCGAAATACACTTAATGAAACATATTCTTAGAATTACTTGTTGATCAACTCTGAAGGTGTGGCTTTAGACTTCCCCATTGCTGGAGCTTCCTGTTTCCGCAAAGCACAAATTCAGACCCAGGGCGAAACATGCCCATTCATCAAACAAGATGAGACTGACAAGAACATTAGTAACACCCAAGTTCAAATAACCACAACCGAGCTTGTGGAGAAGATGGGGAGGATCCAAAATGCGCAGCCTCGGCCACCAGGCACCATCTATCGAGTTCCACCTAGAGACTGGCCCAGACGGCTACAAGCCGAGAGTGGTATCTATTGGCCCTTACCACCACATATACCACCACCAACACCACCAGCAGCAACAGTTCGAAGAGATTGACAAGTTACAGGACATGGAAAAACACAAATTGCGCTACCTACATGACTTCCTGCACCGAAAGCCCAACAGCAGGCTAGAAGATATTATCAACTCCATCCGAAATTTGGAAAAACGGGCAAGGGATTGCTATTATGAAGAGGTGGACATGGACTCTGACAAATTCGTAGAAATAATGGTTCTTGATGGCTACTTCTTGATTGCGCTCTTCCTTAAGCAGCACCTGAAAAGCTTCAGACGCGAAGACCCCTATATTCTGTAAGCTGGATTATAGTGAGAATTGCATATGGCCTTCTCCCTTGGAAAAGCAGCTCCCATTCTTCGATATCCAGCACCTTTTTCACCACCATGTCGACCGATCGGTCTGTTCTCTAGATCATGTCGACCCATCTGTCTCTTCTCAAGATCTCCAAACTCTGGCCATGAACTTCTTCAGACATACCGTCAGGATGAGCAAGGAAGTTCTTGAAGATAGACCTGCTGACATTTCAAGTGGTGAAATCCACCACCTACTCCACCCTTTCTATCGTAATGTTCGCCACCCAAGTATCAGAACCGACCACTCCCACCTGCCCAGCAAGCCCAACATCCTTGAAACGGCCATGAAATCGCTGACAGGGAGGATTGCCAAAACTGACGCAAAACTGCCCACCACCCAGGACGAGGCTGCTAAATCCGATTGGAAACATCCCACTGCACAGGAGCATTTGCGTCCTATGCAGCCCTTTCCCAATGTGGTGGGTCTTAAGGAAGCGGGAATCAAGTTGAAGAGAGGAAGAGGGATCGGTTTACTGAACATAAAATTCAAACATGGAGTGCTGGAAATTCCACACTTCTACATTGAGGACTCCACCAACGCCTTCATACGCAACCTCACTGCATTAGAACAGTGCCACCTCGAGATCGGGAACCACTTCACCATCAACACAGTCTTCATGAACTTCATCATCGACACGGCAGAGGATGCGAGGATCCTTAGGCGCAAAGGTATTATTGAACACATGCTGGGAAGCGACGAGAAAGCAGACGAGCTTTTCAACTGGGCAAGCAATGGAACGGCCATTAGGAACCAGGATAACTACCTTACCGATGTTTGCTACAAGGTGAATCGGTATTTGCGCGAAGAGGCCGCATGTTTGGACGGCACAGCTGAAGCATGACTACTTCGGCAGTCCTTGGGCAGCTATTTCTGTGCTGGCGGCTGTGGTGCTGCTTGCACGCACACTGATGCAGACTTCATTTTCCTTGATGAAATATTGCTTTCCACGTTGAGAAGTGGCTAGAGCATTCATTGCATATAAAAGCCAAGAAATTGGCCAAAATCTATTAATTATGATAGCATTTGAAGTTTATGTTGTGTGAGCTTTCTATTCATTGGAAATCAACTGGTATCAAAATCTAGTATGTATGATAGCATTTGAAGCAAGTGTGAGCTTTTTTATTTTGTGAGTATTCTATTTCTATTCCTAGAAAAGCAATTGATATATAATGATAAGGTCGGTCTTCCTTCGAAGCATGAATTAAAATATAATTTCATTTCTTCCACCATGAGCAGGCTGCAAAATTTCTGATCCGCTCTCCACTTTCATGGCATACCCATAAAACTTCTCCGAATTCGGTGAGCCTGGTTGTCCAAAGAAGTGTACTATGCAGGTAAACATGGTAACAAGTACGAGAAACAACATCCCTGCCGATAAATAGCTATTATAAATGGTAACAAGTATGAGAAACACGATGCTGACATTTACTATTATCATTTATCACTTTCTTAACCATTTACCATTACCACTATCTTAACCGGCTGTCATTACCGACATCCGTTTTGATTGCTGATAAATAATTCGTAAATTTTAATTTGAGCCCGTAACTTCTGGCAATATAAAATTTATGCCAAGCTCATAAATTTGGTATTACTTCACCATATATTTTCGTTAAACTAATTTTTAAAATATATAACAATATTAAATTTTAATTAAACATATCAATAATAATATTTTTTATTTATATAGATCAATAAAACCAATATTTTGCTACAAAAAATAAATAACTATGTTTAATAAAGCTGTAAATCGGTAAAACGGTAACGGTAGAGGCTTCGGTCATCACTGTGTCAAAATAAAACGGTGTGGTTAAATTTACTATTTTTAACATATTTTGAAATGTAATAAAAATACTTATATTTTCAATTTAATTTAAAATGACGGATAAAATGGTAAATTAGCCAATCACTTAGCAGCCCTAGGTGTAGATCATTCCGCTCAGTTGGCACCAACTGTAGCTTAGATGCAAAATCACATAGTAAAAAATTCAGGTTCAGGAACAACCACAAGTTAGACTTACAAAAGACATACACACGTAGAAATGTAGATATTAGCATCAAGATCCCCTACCACCTTCTGAACTATATGCTCCTGGAGTGGGTTCTCAAGAAATTCTACCCTGAAAATCGAAATAATAAATTTGAAATTGACTTACATGATCCCCAAATAAATCATTTTCTACCTAAAATGATAAATTTGGAATTGACAAAGGAATCAAACATGTACCTATCCACAATTCAGCAGGTAACCTTGCTCATTCATCTATGCATTTCTTCAACCTGCTAAATTATTCAATGACCGAGCAGAGCATAACCTTAATTTTAAATATACAAGTAATTTTATATGATTCACAACAATGCCATTTTAGATTTCAACCCACCCTCCACTTTTATCAAAACTTACTACTGTCAGTCAATTTGGCAATAGAACAAACAGGGTTTTTAAGCTATCAATTATCAACAAATAAAATTTTAAATGAATGAAAAATAGTCAAAAATTAAGCACCATCAACTTGGCCACAGAAGAATTACTTACACACAAATAGAGGGTTTAGCACGATTGCAGAAAGTACAAACAGCTTGAAGAAAATTAAGTGAGCTACGTATCATATAGCTTATATGATATACACATTTAAGTTGAACTCTTTTTAGTAGGTCTCATAAAATGAGATTTGTATAAATGAAAAATAGAGTGCATGAGTGAAAAGGTGATAAAATTTTGTCTTTAATATGAACTATTTTAAAAATACATTAGTTAATAGGTATTTTTTAAATTAATTTTTATTACAATTAGTTTAATAATTAAATGAAAGACTAAGATGAAATGGTTAAAAGTTAGATTGAGATGAAATTTTATAGTTATTCTTATTATTTATTTTTCTATTTATCAATATAGATTTTAATTAGTGGGACTCACCAAATTGCTCCAAACAAAAAGTATGGTATATGTAAATTATATGTAACGTATATAAGATTTCCTGAGCAATGGCTTGGGAAACATTTTGTAGCCCAAATAGATATGGACTTTGATTACGAGGACAACCTAGTGTAACCTAAATCATTTGTGTTTGTGTGAATAGGTGAAAACGCTATCACTCCCCTTCCCTCTTCTTTCCCGGGCTCCCTGAGCCATCTCCTCCTTCGGGCACACTCCAGTGACCCTCTATCCACCCGGGCGACCTTGTCCCCTCTTCCTTTAGAGTGACCTTGTCTCCCATTGTCTGTTTCTTTCTTCGACAGAGCTTTATCATTTATGGTGAATATGCACCAGGCCCGCAGGGGCCGGATGGCCACATGTGAGAACTTCTTTTGTTTTTGTTTTCAATTTGATCGAAGCAAAATGGGCTTAAAATAGAACTTGAACCTTCCTTATATATTTATAGAAAAAGTTTTTCTTTTTAGTTTGGTGGAAACCATTTTTCTCTCTCTCTCCAAGTACGATGGGGCGTTAGTTGGTTGGTCATCGGACAAGCCATTGTCCACATCTCTCACTTAACCTCGGGTAAAAACTCGGTCATCCACAGTCAAAAGTCAAGTCGGTTGTGTTTGGTACAGTCAAAGTTTCATTATAAATATTAATTTTTTTCACAAACAACTAATATCTCATTTATATAGTCTTTATTTCTTTTATTTTTCTTATTTTCTCCGTGTCAATTAGCATAAAAAATAAAAATACATATTAATTTTTTCACAAACAACTAATATCTCATTTATATAGTCTTTATTTCTTTTATTTTTCTTATTTTCTCCGTGTCAATTAGCATAAAAAATAAAAATACTATTATAAAAAATCTTTAAATAAAAAAATATTATATTACGAGAGACAAATTCAAAAAATAATATTAATGTGCTTTAAATTTAATAATTATCAATGATAATTTAAAATTAAACTTTAAAATTTTATTTATATTATTAATTTATGATTTTTATCTGGCATTTGATCAATCATTCGACTAGATAAATTAATGTCCATATATGATTTATTTTTATTCAAGTCACTGATCGGTCAATCAAATTTAATCAAACACACTCCTGACACAATCATTTTGGCATTCGTGCCCACCCCCTATCTATCTATGATCGTGAATGATAAAAATGGGCTGAGTTTGCTTTTTAGGCATCAGAAGAAAACCATAAAACTTGTGTAAGTGTAGCCCATGCCTATCTAAGGAGGGGCTCTATTCGTTACAAATTGAATGAATTGAGAAGGACAAGGTTTTGGTGGAAATAGAAGAAAGCCCTTCTCAATTGTTACCTCGCCCACCGGTGAACCCCTTCAACTGTGACCACCACCACCCACCCACGCTCTGTCCCTCTTCCTCCTCCTTTTATATATATATATATATATATATATATAGAGTGAGGCTGTAATGCGCTGAAGCCTTTTTGCAGCGCATTACAATGCACGGCCCTACAGCCCCCACCCCACGACCTGGCAGACCCGGCCTCCCGCCCGATCCCACCGTCGCCCCGCCCGCCATCGCTTGACCGAGCCCCCACTGCGATAGAAGCCGCCCGCCACCCTGTCGTGGCTCCCCTGGCACGACCTGCCCTCCCGACCTCGCCTGCCGCCCTGCGATTGACCCCCTACTGCGACTGACTCCCCACCATGACCGACCACCCCCGTCACCCCATCGCAGCCCGCCCGCCCCTCCGCAGTGGCCCCCCAAGCTGCCCGACCCGCCTGACCTAGCCTCCCGCTCGATCCCACCGCCGCCCCACCCGCTACCCTGTGACCGAGCCCCCATCGTGACTGAAGCTGCCCGCTACCTTGCCGTGGCTCCCCCGGCACAACTTGCCCTCCCGACCCCGCTCGCCGCCCCACGAGCGACCCCCCACTGCGACTGACCACCGCTGTGGAGAAGCGGGCGGGCTGTGGTGGGGTGGCGGGGTGGTCGGTTGCGGTGGGGGGTCGGTCGCGGGGCGGCGAGCGGGGTCGGGAGGGCAGGTCGTGTCGGGGAGCCACGGCAGGGTGGCGGGCGGCTTCGGTCGCGGTAGGGGCTTGGTTGTGCGGCGGCGGTGGGATCGGGCAGAAAGCCAGGTCGGGCAGATCGAACGGGTTGGGCGGGCCGTAGGTTGGGGGCTGTGGGCTTGAGGGCTATGGGCTTGAGGGCTGTGGGCCATTGGATTTTCATCTAATGGCTTACAGGCCGTGCGCTGCAAAAAGGCTGTAGCGCATTGTAGCCTTTTTGTATATATATATATATATATATATATATATCGAATATATCGAACAGGTCGTAGGTTGGGGGCTGTGGGCTTGAGGGCTGTGGGCCGTTGGATTTTCATCCAATGGTCTACAGGGCGTGCACTGCAAAAAGGCTACAGTGCATTGCAGCCTTTATATATATATACATATAAAAGAAGAAGCCAGTTCTAGTTGATTGAAGGCCAATCTGTCTACAAGACTAGAAAAAGCTTCATTTTTTATAGTATGTTCTTTAGATTAAAAAAATTCCATCTTTAGGTTTATAGTTTTGATTTTTATATAGTTTCGAGCATATTTTTATATAGTTTTGCCGACTACAGTCACTTTTCCGACCATCTTCCCGGCTATTTAATTTAGGCAATCTCCGTTAATTTCACGTGGTTAAACGTGACTAGCAGTAACTAATGCAGTCAATTGCATTTACTTTATTATTTTATCTGCAAATTAAGCACAATCAAGTATGCCTCACAGTACAATACTTACCGCTAAGGAAGAAAACAAAAGAAAAGCAGTAATTTGTACTTTAATGGAGGCATGTATGCAGTTTTAAACTGATACCAATCTAGAAATTATAGGAAGCTTAAAAAATACATAATAGGTAAATCATACCTTGCAGCAGAAATGAATTACAAGTCACTTTATTAGGAAGTAAAAGATTAAACCGCATTCCAAGCGCAGAGTTCTGTCTTCTTTCCTATGTTAAATAAGAAAGAGGTAACTGCCATGTTGGCAGTTATATCCTGTTATACTGCAAACAAGATATTATTCAATCTTACTGTGAAATTTGTAGTGCGTTGTGTGAGTGTGTTCAATTGAGAGGGAGTTTTTTCTGAATCTATTAACATGATGATAGTAATAGAAAGTTTATTTTGTTGCTTGACTACCTTATGAACATTGCAAGTTGGTTTGTGCTGTTTTCAAGTTTATCTGGTATGCTGATATAACTATTTGATTTTGCTTGTTGCAGTTGTTTGACACTAGTCTGCTCTAAAAGACATGGCGAAGCACCATCCCGATCTCATCATGTGCAGGAAGCAACCTGGGATTGCAATTGGTCGATTGTGTGAGAAGTGTGATGGCAAATGTGTTGTTTGCGACTCCTATGTACGGTCTTGTACACTTGTCCGTGTCTGTGATGAATGTAATTATGGTTCATTTCAGGGAAGGTGCGTGATCTGTGGTGGTGTTGGGATCTCGGATGCATACTATTGAAAAGAATGCACTCAGCAAGAGAAGGACAGGGATGGTTGTCCCAAGATTGTGAATTTGGGGAGTGCGAAGACTGATCTTTTCTATGAGCGGATAAAATATGGCTTTAAGAAAAGGTGAAACAATGCTTTAGTTCTTTATGCTCTACTGGTGAGCATTTCTGGTGGACAATACGCAATTCTTGAGAAGTGTCCTATTGTCTCTCTTTGGCGCTGCTGTTACTAGACATGGTGAGCAATTACATGTGTAATTGTTAAACTACAAATTGCATGAACAAAGTGTTAGAACTGGTTAGAATTTTATAACTTTAACCTTTAATGTGTTCTTCACGTCAAATCATCAAGTAAATATAATTAAATTGCGGAAGCGTACCTCAAGCCATAAAAGAAGCTAGAATCTTTATCACCTTAGGTTTTGGTCTTCTGAATCTAAGAAGAGTTTTCCAAAACCTGAATTCTGGACAATGAGATACTAGAACGAAAACTGTTTATCGATTCAGAGACCATAACCTCATTATTTATAGCCTTAGTTTCATAGTTTCAATTTCACCCATCACAAAAGAGAAATTATGAAAAGTGTATCTACACATTGAATTCCACACTTTTCACATTAATTCCACACCTTAATTTATGACCCATAACCCTTAACTTTAGTAGATCAATTTAATTTAGGCCAACCATATATAATAGCATATGATACAATTCCTGATTCATGTATATATTTATGTCCAACATCCAACAATCTCCCACTTGGACTAAATATATACACGAAGATAATTGTATAACCTTATGAGCTCTAAAACATATGCCATTATTCCAAAATAACAATCTCGTCCATTAATCAATGTCAATATAGAATCAAGGCGATTTTTGTTACATTTATCGTAACTAAACCCATCCATGGTCACATATATCAACATAATTAAATGACATAGATCAAGTGTGGATGTGTAGCATGAAAATTACATGTAATTTGATCTAAACATGCTTATTTTCAACTGGTCCAACCTTATGAGATCACCAAAATAAAATACCGAAATAGAGTGAACCTTAAACCAAATACAAAACTCCCACTGAATTAACATATCATCAAAATGATACAACACCCATATGAGCAACATGCTCATGAAAGACCTTGGGTGGTAAACTTTTAGTAAGTGGATCCGCAACCATGGAGTTTGTCTCAATATGCTCTATAGAAACTTTACCACTCTGAACTCTTTCTTTCACAACAAGGAACTTGATTTCTATATGTTTTGATTTAGATGAGCTCCTGTTGTTATTTGAATATAATACTACAGACTGATTGTCACAAAATAACTTAAGTGGTCTTTCAATATTAACAACACTGCGCAGCCCTGTGACAAAATTTTGCAACCATATTCCTTGATTGGATGCCTCTTAACAAGCTATGAATTCAGCTGCCATAGTGGAAGAAACTATATGAGTGTTTGCTTAGCACTCTTCCAAGAAATAGCTCCTCCAGCAAGTAGATAGACATAGCCAGAAGTGGATCTATAACTATATTGACATCTAGCAAAATCGGAATCAGAATACCCAATGATCTCAACTTAACCTGACTTCTGATATGTAAGCATGTAATGTTTTGTTCTATGAAGATACCTCATGACTTTATTGGCTGCTTTTCAATGATCCAATCCCAGACTACTTAAATATCTGCCCAACATTCCAACAATATACGCAATATCTGGATGCGTACATACTTGAGCATACATAAGACTTCCTATTGCTGAAGCATAGGGAATCTTTTGCATTTCCTTTCCTTCTATGTCATTTTTAGGGCATTGATTGAGACTAAATTTGTCTCCTTTAGAAACAGGGGTATCTCCTGGTTTACAATCTTGCATGCCAAATCTTTTAAGTACTTTTTCTATATAGGCCTTTTGTGATAATCTAAGTATACATCGAGAGCGATCCCGATGTATTTGAATTCCTAATACAAAAGATGCATTTCCAAGATCTTTCATTTCAAATTTCTTTGATAAAAAACTCTTGGTTTCATGCAAGAAATTTATATCATTATTGGCAAGCAATATATCATCAACATATAAAACCAGAAAAATATACTTACTCCCACTAAACTTATGGTATATACAATCATCAATAACATTCATCTCAAAGCCAAATGAGAGAATCACTTGATGAAATTTGTGATACCATTGACGAGAAGCCTGCTTAAGTCCATAGATAGATTTCTTTAATTTGCAAACCATATTCTTTGAATCTCCTGATACAAAGTGTTCTGGTTGCACCATATAAATTGTTTCATCAATGTCACCATTTAGAAACGCAGTCTTTACATCCATCTGATGTAATTCAAGATCAAAATGTGCCACTAATGCCATAATTATTCTGAATGAGTCTTTTGATGAAACTGGAGAGAAAGTCTCATTATAATCGATGCCTTCCTTTTGAGTAAAGCCCTTTGCAACAAGATGAGCCTTATATTTTTCTACATCACCTTTCGAATCCCTCTTGGTTTTAAATATCCATTTACAACCAATAGGTTTCACACCTTCAGGCAATGGAACAAGATCCCAAACATCATTAACTTTCATGGACTTCATCTCTTCATTCATGACATCAATCCACTTTTGAGAATTAGAACTCTTAATGGCTTGATGAAAGTTGATTGGATCATCTTCCACCATTCCAATGTTATCCTCATGTTCTTCGAGAAAGATGATATAATCATCTGAAATTGCATTTCTCTTTTCTCTTGTGGATCTCCTTAACGGCATTTGCTCTTGAGGTTGTTGAGTTTCCTCTTCAGATATAACTTGATCAGGGAGATTCTTGACATTGTCTTGTAATTCTGGTATTGTTTCTTGAACAACATCAGGAATATAACCTTGATCCTGATTATTGTCAAGAACAATCATGGGAAGAGAAACAGATTCTTCTTCAAAGACAAAGTCTCTAACTTCATTTCCCCTTTCAAACTCAACATCCTTAAAGAACTCGGCATTTCCTGTCTCAAAGAATGACTTTATTGTGAGATCATAAAACTTATATCCTCTAGATCGTTCAGAGTACCCAACAAAATAACTGCTAACTATTCTTGAGTCCAGTTTCTTTTCATTTGGCTTATAAGGCCTTGCCTCAACTGGACAACACCAAATTCGTAAATGCTTAATACTGGGTTTTTTTCAGTCCATAATTCATAAGGGGTCTTAACAGTTGCCTTTGTTGGTACTCTATTAAGAAGATACGTTGTTGTCTTTAGTGCCTCACCCCAAAGTGAATCAGGTAAAGTAGTATGAGCAATCATACTTCTCACCATGTCCTTTAATGTTCGGTTTCGTCTCTCAGCAATACCATTCATGCTAGGAGTACCTGGCATTGTGTATTGTGGGACGATTCCGCATTCTTCTAGGAATTTGGTAAATGGTCCTAGACATTGTACACCTGATCCATCATATCTACCATAGTATTCACCACCACAATCATATCTGATAGCCTTAATAGTTTTGTCAAGTTGGTTCTCAACTTCAGCCTTATATGCCTTAAATACGTCCAATGCTTGAGACTTCTTATGAATGAGATAAAGGTAACCATAACGAGAATAATCGTCTATGAACGTAATAAAATATTGTTGACCATTCCAAGAAGCCGTAGAAAATGGTCCACAAATGTCCGTATGTATTAATTCTACGATGCTTAAAGATCTATTGACACCTAGTCTCCTTAGATTTGTTTGTTTTCCCTTAATGCACTCAATACAGACTTGAAAATCTGATAAAATAAGAGAATCAAGAATTCCATCTGAGCATAAATCGTTCAATTCTTTATTTAGAAATGTGTTCTAAACGGTTGTGCCATAATAAAATAGAACTCTCATTGGTTAATTTTCTTTTCGTACCACTTAAACCCACATGCAATGTTTCATTAAAAGATGCAATAGTATCAAGCAAATATAGATTATCATAAAAAGACAAGGTACCCATACCCACAATATTTGAATTTAGAAAAAGACTAAATTTATTATTTCTAAATGAACAAGAGTAACCAGATTTGTCTAATATAGAAATAGAAACCAAATTTCGTCTAAAAGACGATACTACATATGTCTCTTTCAAATCTAAATAATATCCTGTCTTCAATAATAATCTAAAAATCCCTATTGCTTCAACTATAACTGATTTGCCATCACCCACATAGATGAATCTTTCAGCATCATTTGGCTTTCGGCAATTCAGGCAACCCTGCATTGACACACTTATGTGAGTAGTAGCACCCGAATCTAGCCACTAAGTGTGTATTGGTACTGAAACTAAATTAACCTCAGAACAAACAAAATTAAGAAATGGACCTTTCTTTTCACGCCAAGCATGATACTTAGTGCATTCCTTTTTCATATGTCTGGGTTTACCACAAAAGAAACAGCAAGAAGCCTAATTTTCTTTCTTTTGCTGTTGCTTGTGAGACCCATTATCAGCATCCTTAGCCCTCTTTCTTTTCTTATTTTTGTCCTGATAGGTACTAGCCAAGTGAGCACTCTCAGCCTGTTCTTGCTTCAACCTTTCTTCTTCTTGCACACAATAAGAAATGAGCTCATTAAGAGTCCATTTGTCCCTTTGACAGTTGTAACTGACCTTGAATTGACTGAATTGTGTAGGAAGAGAAATTAAAACTAAATGCACGAGCAAATCTTCTAGATAGCTCTAACCTTAGTGCTTTTAGTTTTGAAGCAATATTTGACATCTCTAAGATGTACTCCCTTATGCTTGTTTTGCCTTTAAACTTCATTGAAATCAAGTTCGACAAAAGCGTACTTGTTTCAGCCTTATCATTTTTACAAAATACTTTTCAATTTCTTTAAGAAACTCACTAGCTGTAGTAACCTTTTCAGATACATCGCCCCTGAAGGTCTCTAGAATTCCCAGTTTCATGATCATAAGACTCATGCAATTTGAACGTTCCCACTTCTCAATGTCCCATTTTTCCTCAATGGAACTTTTGTCAGTAAGAGAAGTAGGTTGTTCAGTCCTTAATGCAAGGTCAAGATCCATGCAGCCGAGAATAATCATTACACTTTCTTTCCAATCCTTAAAATTATCTTTAAGCATTGGAACTGAATTGATGTTGGCAGAAATCATAGAAGTAGATTGATTAACTGAAAATAGAACAAAATAACATGCAGACAATAAGATTCAAGCAATGGTTAATCCCATCAACAGATACCTAGCACAACAATAATATTTAGTCTTTGGACAGAAATATTAATTTGTAAGTGGTACTCTAACTGCAATAATTAAATATGGATAATAAATCCTGTCAAATAATAAACCTTCCTTTGGGCCGATTTATTATTCACATAGAAACTTGATAATTATCCCATATTTGAAATGAGTCTTAGTACAGTAATCAAATATAGATAATAAATCCTGTCAAATAATAAACATTCCTTTGGGCCGATTTATTATCTACATGAGAAACTTGATAATTATTTTATATTTATTACAAATAAGAGTTTTAGTGTAGTAAAATATGGACAAAAAATCCTGTCAAATAAAAAACCTTTCTTTGGGCCGAATTATGACAATCATCCCATATTTATTACCATAAATGAATATATAATTCTGTTAAATATTAACCTTTTGTAACTGTATTTTCCTCCTGTTATTGTACCAAAAGAGGACCTTAATTTTGGAATAAAAATCCCATGTACAAATTTCTTGTACTTTCCTTAATCCTGAATTTATAGATTTGAATGGGATATAGAACTAGATAGTTCCAATCCATAATTTAAATATAACTAAAACCTAATTCTCAATGATTTGATATGAAGGTGGCTCTGATACCACGTGTTAGAACTTGTTGGAAATTTTATAACTTAACCTTTAATGTGTTCTTCATATCAAATCATGAAGTAAATATCATGAAATTGCGAAAGCATGCCTGAAGCCATAAAAGAAGCTAGAATCTTTACCATCTTAGGTTTTGGTCTTCTGAATTGAAGGAGAGTTTTCCAAAACCTGAATTCTGGACAATGGGATATCAGAAAGAAAATTGTTTATCGATTCGGAGATAATAACCTCTTTATTTATAGCCTTAGTTTTATAATTTCAATTTCACCCATCACACAAGAAAAATTATGAAAAGGTATTTATCTACACATTAAATTTTACACTTTTCACATTGAATTCCACACCTTAATTTATGGCCTATAACCTTTAACTTTAGTAGATCAATTTAATTTAGGCCAACCTTATATAATAGTATATGATACAATTCCTGATTTATGTATATATTTATATCCAATATCTAACACAAAGAACTTGTTGGTACTGTACAATGATCTTTCTGGTGTATCTACTTGTGGTACAATAGGATGATCTTTCTGATGTGTCCAGGCACGTAGTTTTAAAAAATTGACATGCTAACGATGAACTATGTTAGTTGGCCTGTTTTCAAATAGTTGAAATTGTTTATAGTTTATGCATCAGATGTAACGCGCGGATTTCCATTTCAGCTTTGCTCTGGACGTTGCTTCTTTAGTTCTTGATGGCTGACGCTGTGTCGTGTGTGGCTTACAAAGCTAAACAATTCTGACTGTTTTTTTTCTTGTGCTTTGTTCTATCACCTGTGCGTGCAAACGCGAAATGTTCATGGCTAGAGGCTGATAACTTAACGTGTTTTGGTTGATATTTTACTTAATTTAGCTTGACTTGTGTTTTGTTCTTCCTTACTAGGCTAGTTCTTGAGAAGCCATAGAAAGGTTGGCCTTGCTTTGTTAATTTTCCCACCTCTCAAAATACTGAATAGCTGTAAAGATGAGGTAGGTTGTGGGCATAACTACATATTGAATAGCTAACAAAGTTTTTTAACCAATTATTTATCTTTAAAAAATTTTCCTAAAATTGGCGAGGGTGCTAAATCTTCATTTTAGTAGCCCCCCTGTTGAAGGTTTGTGTTATGGAGGGTATGAAGGATGTATACTCGTATTATTTACATGTTGATATCGATTTGAGTAATCGATAATCAAAACCTCAATTTGTACAATTTAGTTGCATTAAAGCCGAATTTCATAACATTTGTTTGCAATGAAGTTTCAAGGAAAGCAACATGGTAATATATTGTTATTGATAATCACTGCTATTACATTCATTCGATACATAGTTCTTGGAATTAGGTTTTCATTGGCTTTAGCCTTTAATGCATTGATGTTGAGAACTCGAGGCTACTTAATCTGTCTTTTATTTTCCCTTGTCAGAAGGGTGCACATCTGGTAGAGAGAAAAGATTAGTGGCATTTTATTAGATTAAGATAATCTTAGCCGTCCCATTGAATAATAAGATGAACTCTAATAATATGGAATAAATTATAATAATTTGATGATTAAATATAGACTTTAATTTTAAAAACATATTTTAATTAAGTGAGGAGCTGAACTATAATAATTTGATTTATTTTTAATTTTGTATATTTTATTTATTGTATTTTGATGGTTAAATCCTATATTTTTCCTCATAGAGCAACTTTTAGTTTCCTTTTAATTAATAAAAGCCAATATGTATTAGTGGTATATTTGATATTTATTAATAATATATATATTAATAATATACAAAATTAATTTTAAAAGTAGTACTATAGGGTCCTAACACGAGTATTGACTAATGAGATCATAACACCCAAACACAAAAATTTCTTTGCCCATGTATTTGACAATAATAGATAATTTAATCAAATGTGGAATTTAATCATACTATTACTGTAAAATGCCAATTTTGAATTAAAAACTTTCACAAGTGTTAGGTGTAGAATAGCAAACCATACAAGTGACGAGTTTGATCTGAATAACTCACACACAAACTATTAAAGTGAACTTGTCACACACAATTGCTTTCGTTGAGATAAATGATCAAACATTTAGAATGCACATAATAATCAGTAAAGCAAATAAACAAAGTAAAGAGAGTTTGTACAGAAAAATCAAATACAAAGACATACAAGGATTTTTAAAGACGTTCGGAATTCAGAAATCAAAGACAAATACAAATACAAAGTACTTTGGATAAATAAGTCTTCTAACGTCACTATGATAACTATTGTATATATAGATAAAAATTACAACTATTATATATAAATCAAAATTTCAGAATTGTCACACATCATGTGAGTAAATTACAACTATTGCATATATAGATAAAACATATGTGGGCATACATTAATTGGTAAAATATGCTAGCTTAAATCAATTCGGGTTTATCCATAATGGTACATGGTATTACGATGATATACTACAAACTTAAAACAAACTTCTCCCCTCCCAAGATTTTACTTTCCTATAGAAACCCCATCCGTCTTCTCGCGCAGAGTTGATAAAATAGAATCAATTCTTGGTGAAGAACTCCCTCGACATCGCACTAACATTAAACCCTAATGTCGAGCAACCTTCTCTAACAAACAACATTCTATCACCCAAATCGTCCATGCTGACTAGGGTTGGCTCTGCTTGTTCCAACCATTCCACAGAAAAGTATAAATCGGGTTTGTCGTAAGTGGCAAATAGTAGCTCTCCACAAAACTCCACGAGATAATGATTCCTGTTGTGGTTGTGCACACTCCTTTCACAATTCCTAACTATAAAATTGGAAGGTGCTTCTCCTCCAAGTTCCACAACCAGTTCCTTGCCCTTGGAAGGCTTGGAGCTCTGCTTTGCTGGTGCCATCTTGAAGGTGAACTTCTTGGAAGAGAGGAGATGAAGAACAACAGCAAGAGGGATGGAAGAAGGGCTGCAACTTCAGCAACCAAAGAAGGAGAAGAAGAAGAAGGAGAAGGGGAAGAAGAGGACGCCCTTGTCTTGGGCTCCAAGAAAGGGGAGAGGGATGGAGCAATCTGAATTTGATTTTCAAAAGTAAAAGTTGTTACACAATTCTGTTACAGCCCACTTTTATAGGCATCTTCCCTAGTGAAATGACCAAAACGCCCCTACCCAATTACCCCTACTAACAACCCTACTCATCTACTAACAATATTCATAACAATTCCCTCCCCATGAAACACAACCTTGCCCTCAAGGTTGCAAATACAACAAATTACAGACATCAACTTTCCATGTGCGCTGCAGCTGGGAGAGATGTATGGACATGAACACCCGCGACTACCGAAGCTTTCAATTGAGATATGTGGAAGACGTTGTGTATTTGAGAATCTGCTGGTAGCTGCAACTCATAAGCTACTTGACCAATGCGCTTGGTGATTGGAAAAGGACCATAAAAGCGAGCAGCTAGTTTGTTTGATCGCTTGGTTCTCAAGGAATTTTGTCGGTATGGCTGGAGTTTCAAATAGACCTGCTGCCCCACTTGGAACTCAGCATCACGGCGCCGGAGATCATGATAATGTTTCATCCTCAGTTGTGCCGTCGCTAAATTGTCCTTCAATTCCCTCAACAACTGATCTCTAGTCCTCAGCACCTCATCAACCTCTGTTGTCTTAGCTGTTCCGGGAATGTATGACAAAAGGGTGGGTGGCTGCATATTGTACACGGCTTCGAAAGGACTCATTCGGATTGCTGATTGGAAGCTGGTATTGTAACAAAACTCAGTCCATGGCAGCCATTTAACCCACGTATGAGGTCTATCTGCTGTAAAACATCTCAAATATTGCTCCAACACCTTGTTTATTGCTTCGGTTTGGCCATCGGTTTGAGGGTGATAGGCGGAGCTGTAGTTGAAGGCGACCCCTTGTAAGCTGAAAAGTTCCTTCCAAAAAGCACTAGTGAAGGTTGGATCCCTGTCACATACAATCGAAGCCGGCATTCCATGCAATTTGAAAATTTCATCAAAGAACAACTTGGCAATAGATTGAGCCGAAAAAGGATGAGCAATAGGAAGGAAATGGCTGTACTTGGAAAGCCTGTCAACCACCACAAAAATGCCATCTTTTGCATGACTCTTTGGCAATCCACTAATGAAGTCCATGCTAATGGAAGTCCATATTTGTTGGGGTATAGGAAGTGGTTGTAATAATCCAGCTGGTGCTAACGTGGAGCTCTTGAACTTTTGACAAATGTCACAATTCTGCAAATAGCTCATCACGTCCTTGTGCATCCGAGACCAAAAGAAAACCGCTCTAAGTCGCTTCAAGGTCTTTTGAATCCCCTCATGAGTACCATCATGAAACTCTTTCAGAATGATGGGTATAACATCCATTTGGGAAGTCAAGTAAATCCGGTGTTTGTAAAATAAGATGTCGTCCCTCACTTCCCACCTTGAGGACAACTTGTTGTCAACACATTGCTGTTTCAACTTCAACAAATGCTCATTGGTAGTATAGGCCTGTTTTATCACCCCTAACCAACTTGGCAAAGCCACGGAGAGTGCTGCACAAGAGGGCGTACCTGTTTGCTTGGACACATTACCGACGGTTTCCAGCAAGTCGCCTTCCTGCTGTCTTGACAAAGCATCAGCAACTCTATTTTCCTTCCCGGGTTTGTATTCGATGACAAAGTCGTATCCTAACAGCTTCACCAACCATTTCTGTTGTGCCATGGTATGAATCTGCTGATCCCATAAAAACTTGAGGCTGGAATGATCTGTCCGGACCACAAATGATCGACCCAACAAGTAGTGACGCCACTTTTGGACAGCCAACACTAAAGCCATCATCTCCCTTTCATAAGTTGACAGCAATAAATTTCTCCCATTCAATTTCTTACTGAAAAATGCAATGGGCTGGTTTTGTTGCATCAAAACAGCCCCTATTCCCATCCCACTCGCGTCACACTCAATCACAAAGGGTATATCAAAGTTTGGTAACACCAGCACCGGAGCCTTTGTGAGAGCTTGTTTCAGGTCATGGAAGGCTTGTTCCGCTAGAAGGTCCCAATGATAAGCATCCTTTTTCAGTAAATCCGACAATGGAGCTGCTAGAGTACCAAAGCCCTTGATAAACTTTCTATAATACCCAGCTAATCCCAAAAAGCTCTTATACTCTTAACTGATCTCGGCGTCGGCCAATTCACAATAGCCTCTATTTTTTCCTTGTCCACGCCAACACCTTCGGATGAAATAACATGTCCCAAATACTGAATTTGACGCAACCCAAAAGAGCATTTTTCCTTCTTAGCATACAACTCATGTCTAAGCAATTCAGCTAGCGTCAACTCAAGATGGTATAGATGTTCATCCCAACACTTGCTGTATATAAGAATATCATCAAAGAAAACTAATATAAATTTTCTGAGATATGGAGCAAATACCTCATTCATCAAAGCTTGGAAGGTGGAAGGAGCATTGGATAATCCAAACGGCATAACCTTGAACTCATAATGCCCATGATGTGTCCGGAAAGCTGTTTTGTGGACATCCTCTCCATGCATTCTTATTTGGTGATAACCTGACCTCAAATCCAGCTTAGAAAAATAGGTAGTACCATGTAATTCATCCAAGAGTTCATCAATGTTGGGAATGGGAAATTTATCCTTTATCGTTGCCTTGTTGAGAGCTCTATAATCAACACACATCCTCCAACTTCCATCTTTCTTCTTGACTAGCAACACCGGAGCTGAATAGGGACTTGATGTAGGCTGAATTACTCCATCCTCCAGTAATTGCTTCACTTGTCTCTCAATTTCATTTTTCTGGAAGTAAGGATACCGATACGGTCTCACGGCTACCGGCATCGTTCCCTCCTTGAGGTTCACATGGTGGTCATGAGGGCGTGTAGGTGGCAGCCCCTTGGGTACAGCAAACACTTTGTCAAACCTTAGCAACAGCTGATCCATTCCATCTTGTTGTTGAGCTGTTAAAGTGGTTTCCGGTAGACCCAAACCCCTGCTGTTCACCACTTGCAAATTCATCAATAACCCCTGTTTTCTTTGTTTGAAAGATTGTGAAATACGCTTCTTATCACACAACTGATCCGGAGGAGTGATCTGCCCTCTTAACTCCACTGTTTTATCTTTATCTTTGAAGGACATCGTGAGGGATTCAAAGTCCCATAAGATTGGCCCCAACGTCTTCAACCATTGGATACCCAAAACGATGTCAATCTCTTCGAGCTGAAGTATGAAAAATTCCGAAGTTGTAGCATATCCTGGAAATTCGATCTTGATAGCTGAACACCTTCCCCCACAACTCATTCGGTCGCCATTGGCAATCTGAACTTTGGGTCCATTGCTGGTTTCCTTTGGCAACTTCAATTTCTGAACCAGCTTTGCATTCACAAAATTGTGGGAGCTACCCGAATCAATCAGAATTGTCACTTGGTGTCCACCCACTCTTCCGATAACCCTCATGGTGTTTGAGGTAATGATTCCCGTCAAAGCATTCAAGGAGATGGCTGGAGTAAGGGAGTCATCTTCCGGGTCACTATCATCATCCTCCGACATTTCCTCCTCCCTTTCCACTTCAATGACAAATAACCTTTTACACTTGTGTCCGGGTACAAATTTCTCGTCACACCTGAAACACAATCCAGCCTCCTTTCTCTCTTGCAATTGCTTGATGCTGAATTTCCGTCCATGAGGATTCTCCTTGAGTTGCTGCTGCTCTGCTGCTACCCCAACATCAGCCTTGACCGACCCAAAACTTCCTCCCTTGCTAGACGTTCCAGCTGCATATTGATATCCCCTGTTCAATGCTCTCCCAATTGTTGCTGATTTCTGATTTACATGGGTCTCCAAATGTCTAGCCAACCCTTGAGCGTCCAATAAGGTGTCCGGCTTCCTAGCTTTCACCTCCATCCTCAATTGGGGCTTGAGACCACAAGTATAGCTGCTGATCCTCTGCTTTTCAGTCATGCTTCCAGCTCTAGTGGCCAATCGGTTAAATTGAACGGTGTACTCTTGAACTGTTGTGTCCTGTTTTAACCGAGTAAGGTCGCCATAAAAATCCTCATACTCCGAGGGACCGAACTGAAGATTCATGGCTTCCTTCAATTCAGGCCAGCTTGGAATTCCATGATGTTCTTGCAGCATATCATACCAAATTTGTGCATCATCCTCCAAATGAAAACTAGCCAACTCAACTTGCAATCTCTCTTGGACGTGGTGCAGCTTGAAGAATTTTTCTGCCCTGCTGAACCATGAAATTGGGTCCTTGGTTCCATCAAATTTTGGGAAGCTAATCTTGGAGCCTTTCAAGAAATCTTCATATGGGTCATCATAGGCAGCAATATCCCTGCAATTTTGGGCAGCACCTTCCTGGAAATTTTGTCGAACAGGTGCTCTTCCTCTCCTGCCCAAACCAAATTGCTTCCTTCCTCCTTGCAACAACGCCTCTTCCAGCTGTTCTTGGTGGTTCAAACCCTGCAATCCATCATCCCCAAGTAGCCTACCCTGCAACAATTCATCACAAGATTGCCTACCCTGCATTCTATCCTCACAAGGTCGCCTTCCAAGCAACCCATCTTCACAAGGACGCCCCATACCTGCTGAAATTGGATGATGATCAACCATACCCTGCAACAGCCCCTCATGGTGACGCCCCCTCTCAGCTGATGACAACAACACCCCTTGGGGACGTCCAGCATGAGATTCCAGCCCCTCTTGAGGGCGTCCAACATGGGATTCCAGCAATGGATCATTCCTCTCCATACCCATTGCATGAACCCTCCCCTGAATTGTCCCAATCCCTTCTCTATTTCCCAAACCATCACTTCTTGATTGCAGTAATAAATCAAATTTTGATGACATATTGGTAATGGCAGCAATCAATTGATCTTGAACCTTCCTAATCTGGGATAATTCATCAAGATGGGGTGAAGAAGACGTACCTCCCTCGACTTGCTCTGATACCAATCTGGTAAGGATGCTTCTCCTCCAAGTTCCACAACCAGTTCCTTGCCCTTGGAAGGCTTGGAACTCTGCTTTGCTGGTGCCATCTTGAAGGTGAACTTCTTGGAAGAGAGGAGATGAAGAACAACAGCAAGAGGGATGGAAGAAGGGCTGCAACTTCAGCAACCAAAGAAGGAGAAGAAGAAGAAGGAGAAGGGGAGAAGAGGGACGCCCTTGTCTTGGGCTCCAAGAAAGGGGAGAGGGATGGAGCAATCTGAATTTGATTTTCAAAAGTAAAAGTTGTTACACAATTCTGTTACAGCCCACTTTTATAGGCATCTTCCCTAGTGAAATGACCAAAACGCCCCTACCCAATTACCCCTACTAACAACCCTACTCATCTACTAACAATATTCATAACAAAAATTTCGAGTAAAAAAGAAATTTGGAAGAAGGTGAACTTTCAAGGAGATGATCTGTTCTTCGTGGTAAACACAATGAGCCTTTCACCGGGCAATTTTTCCAACTCCCACTACTACCAGTTAGTCCAGAGACCTCAGTGAGCACAGGCCGCCTCTCTTCCATTCCTGATCCCTCTTCAAAGAAGGATTGCCTGGTTGCCATAGCAAACGATACCAGTCTTTTCATCTGCTGCTGGCGAGATCAACAATGGGTTTCTTTGCCTCAACTACCCAACATACAAGATCTAGTATTCTACAAAGACAACCTCTATTGCGTCAACCATGGTGGGCGGATTACCTCCTTCAACGTTCACCTTATTCCCACTATCGTTTTAACTCAAAATTTTGTAGTTGAGAATTAGAAAGAGAATGTGAACAACCAGAGTCATTATCTAGTTGAGTTTTGTGGAGAACTGCTACTCGTCACTTGCTACAAATTGCATTTATATTTTTCTGTGAAATGGTTGGAACAAGAGGCGCGAACGCTAGTCAACATGGACGATTTGGGTGATTGAATGTTGTTTGTAGGAAGGGGATGCTCGACATTAGAATTCAATGTTGATGAGACATCGGAGTTCTTCGCCAAAAACTGCATCTCTTTTTTTAGTTGGATAGGTACGAAGGCAAATGGGGTTCCTTTAGGGAGGTGCAACCCAATTACGCGAGCGGTCAATTTTAAATTTATTTTCTGTCACCCTAATACACTGTTTCCAAGCTTTCAGTCATTCTGGATCAACCCTTGATTTGTGCTGAGATGTTTTTATAAATTACAGTATGCCCGAGCAGGTAGACAAGTTGTTTACTTGGAGTGATGCGTGACAATTTTGAAATTGTGATTGTATTTTCCCGAAAGCAAATCGAAACTCAAAAGTCTTACTCTGTGATGAAAAGTAGGGCAATCAACCCATCAAAATAAACTAATAAAGGAAAATAAATTAAAGTATGAGAGTTTATCTTTTCATTTGAAATCTGAATCTATCTCATTATTCCATCAGGATTTATCTATAAAATTAGAATTTATCTCTGAAATTTTAATTGGCATCTATCATTTAAAATCAGAGATTATCTCATTATTCCATGAGGGTTTATCAATTACATTAGAATTTATCTCTGAAATGAGTCACGTATGGCAAGACATCCTGCATAGTTATTATATATTATAATAGAAAAAAGAAGCCAAATTATACATCAAGTTTAGAGGAGAATATTTCTACTTGTACACAAAATCTTTCTTGGGGTTTCTATAATTAGCATGAAAAAAATGTAAAATATATAAAAATTATCTATTATTATAGTTTACAAAAAATAGTTATGAATTAAATATAAGATATAAATCTCTTTAAAAATTTCCTCATTTTTTCCTAATTTTTTGTATTTATTGTAGTAAAATTTTCAAAGGGGACCGACCACTTGGTGGAAGTATTACTTGCATCATACCACAAAATATTTTAAAAATAGATAATTTTCTAATAGAAGATTAGTACTTTTGTATGAATTACAATTAATAATTTTCATTTCTTTTATGCCAACCAAATGGAGCTTTAGTGATATGACCTAAGGTTACACACCCAAGGAAACCACGTATGTGCACTAGCGTTCGGATTATAACAAAATAAAAAGTCAAGTATGACAGCTTGTTAAGTACATCATTCACACTATAACACCCTTAATTCAGTTCACCTAAGAACCAACTCAAAACTATTATGATCGAGTCGAGTTACATCTAAATCGATTAGTTTGAAAGACTCGAACGAGAGACAGATCGAAGCAACCATTTTGGTGCCTTGAGAAGAGGAAGACGCCACTCAATACGCAACCAACACTTAACACGAAAACTCAACACAAAAGATGAATGGATGCATGCAACATCCTAGTAAGAAGCTACATGCAATGACATGACATGAAAACACTAACACACAACAAGAAAAAATATATAAATGGATAAATAAGGGAATAAATACATCAAAATAATTGTTGCAACCGAAATTTGATTCTCATCAAGAGACTTGATACCATGTTTTATCTGCTGATACATAAACGAGTGAGGACATACATCAAAATACATCAAGTAAATATATATAAGCACACATTAAACACAGATTAAAACACGAAAGAAAAACATCGGCTAACTGAGCACAAGTGTGTGTAGTAACAATCTGTCTTTCCACACCCAACACACGGGAACATAAGATCTACATATATAATAGGAAAAATATCAGCACTACATATATAATAGGAAAAATATCAGCAATAAGTATCACTAGCCAGGAAAATAACTAATATAAACTGGCAAATAGAAACTGACTTCTATGAGGATGTAAAACCAATATATAACTCCATGGAAACACTCAAAGTACATTTACTGAGGAGCCATTCCAAACTGAACTAGTATTGTACCACTCTTGGCAAATACCTCTCTCAGCAATAACTAGTCTTATTATCAGAAAAAAACACATATCCTAAGCCCTCTTCAAACCTCCGTGTAACTCCTAGCCCAGAGTACAAAAGCCGAGTGCTATCAGACAATTGCTTTCACTACCATGATGTCACAAGTCTAGATATGCACGGTCCCCAATAATATCTGTCTACTCCATGCCTCTCCAGGTTTGAAGAAGCTCAAGACGTAGAGATATCATGATTCCACGAGAATGGAACAACCCTATCACTTATCCAAAACTTGCTACAACCTGTGTATGCGCCCATTCACGGCATACGCAAGGTCAAGTCCATCAATTCTCGGCTCATTGAAAAACCCGATGAAAACTATATATACGGCTGGGAAGGGAATTATATAAGTAGGCCCGAAGGCAACGTGAGGTGGAGTTAAGTTAGAAAACAACAAGAGTGATCTCATCCTCGAAGGTTTTTAATCACGAATGTAAAATACATCTAGATGGTCTATGTTAAGTCACGTGCACATCTAGTAGAGAGAAAAGATTACATGACTTTGTACTAGATTAAGAAAATCTTAGCTATCCCTTTGAATAATAAGATGAACACTAATAATGTAGAATAAATTATAATAATTTGATAATTAAAGATAGACTTCAATTTTAAAAACTGATTTGAATTAAGTGAGGAGATGAACTATAATAATTTGATTTATTTTTTATTTTGTCTATTTTATTTTATTGTATTTTGATGGTTAAATCCCCTATTTTTCCTCATAGAGCAACTTTTAGTTTCCTTTTAATTAATAAGAGCCAATATGTATTAGTTAGTGAGAGAAAATTACATTGTACAAATTAAAAATTATATATTTGAACATTATTTTCAAATAAAAATAATCAATTTTTATTTGATTTTTAATAATGAACCTACATCTATATATGTATTAAAACTAATTGGAGCTCATTAACATAGTGGAGATTTCTAGATTTCTAATTGGGGGAGAAATAAACTTCAAGATTCTCTAATAATAATAATAATTAAAACTTGCCAAAGACTCGTGTCATGCACGTAGTATATTTAAAATTTATTAATATATATTAAGAATGTACAAAATTAATTTAAAAAATAATACTGTAGGGTCCTAACATGAGTATTGACTAATGAGATCACAACACCCAAACAAAAAAAATTGTTTGCCCATTTATTTGGTAATAATGGATAATTTAATCAAATGTGGAATTTAATCATACTATTACTGTAAAATGTCAATTTTGATTTAAAAACCTTCACAAGTGTTAGGAGTAGATTACAAAACATACATGTGACGAGTTTGATAATAACTCACACACAAACTATTAAAGCGAACTTGTCAAACACAATTGATTTCGTTGAGATAAATGATCAAACATTTATAATGCACAAAATAATAATTAAAGCAAATAAACAACGTAAAGAGAGTTAAGTGTAGAGAAATCAAATACAAAGACACATAAGGATTTTTAAAGACGTTCTGAATTCTTACTCACTCTATCCTACTAAGTCCTTTGGATAAATAAGTTTTCTAACTTCACTATGATAACTATTGTATATATAGATAAAATTTACAATTATTATATATAAATCAAAATTTCAGTATTGTCACACGTCATTCAAGTAAATTACAACTATTGTATATATAGATAAAATATATGTTGGGTAGTTCAGGCAAGGAAACCCAATGTTGATCTCCACGGCCGCAGATAAAATGACTGCTATTGTTTGCTACAGAAGCCAGGCAATCCTTCTTTGAAGAAGGTTCAGGAATGGAAGAGAGGCGGCCTATGCTCACTGAGGTCTCTGGACTAAGTGGTAGAAGTGGGAGTTGGAAACATTGTCCGGTGAAAGGGTTGTTGAGCACAATCTCCATAAACCAGACTGTGCCGGAAAAGACATGGACGGCGCAGAGAATGCATTGGCCAAGTCGAAGGTGGCATGCGTGGGCGGCAGGGGCGGGTGGAACGCAGGTCGAGGAAGTCCATGGTCGCTAGTTGGCAAGAGGAGACACCATGGAATTGCTTCATTGTTTACTTATTTATAACAATTGCACCTTCGTCAGATTTTGTACAATATATAAAATGTCTATACACGCTAGAATTGTTTACCTGATCATGTCTTATTAAGGGTGTGCGTCAGTTAGATTTATCATGATTTATTTAAGAAAAAAAACATAAAAGATTATCTATTTGGATGTATTAAAAGAGGTGAATTGTTGTACAGTAGGAAAAATTATATATCATTTTAAATAAATTGATAAAGTTTAAAACATAACATATGTTATCAATAAAAATAGAAGAATTATACATTATAAAATTTTAGATCGTATTAAATAAGTCAATATATTTCCTATTTTCCTCTTTGGTTTTCCCTTTTCCCTATTATAAAACTATTTCCCTTTATTTACTTGATTGTATCAACCTGTTTTTCTCTTCTTTTTATTTCCTTGTTTCAATTGTACACATGTTGTGCACATGGCATGCGTCTTAATATATATATTTACGTTTGTTATTATATTATTATAATATAATAATAACTAGTATGGTGCCTGTAGGGTATGTAGACCATGAGAAATATATTTTTATAGTATTTATTTTTAAATTGCAAATAAATATATTTTTAGATAAAACAAATTAATGTAAATATTCATTCCAATATTTTGTGTCACAAATTCTTTTAAAATTACTATTTACAAGACCTATAAGAATTAGGGTAATAAAGAATATTAGGGATGTCTAATCTTAAATAGAAAAGTAATTATTAATTCATGTGGAACCCACTGAATAATCCTATACATAGGGTTGCTAATTGAGCGAGTTAGCTCGTGAGCATTTAGCATTCGGCTCGACTTGACTTGACTCAAAACTCGACCTTTAAATGCCTCGAGCTCGAACTCGACTCGAACTCGAGCTCGACTCGAACTCAACTCGATAAAATAATATAATAATATAGTCTTTATATTATATTATATTTTTGTTTGTATGTATGTATGTATGTATGTATGTATGTATGTATATATATATATATATATATATATATACAATATAATAATAAAGAAGCAAGATAGTTGAGATGGTAATTATTCACCTTCATGACCTCAAGGTTGTGGGTTCAAACCACATTGGCCTTATTTTTTTTTCGAGCTCACGAACGGAGCTCGGCGCGAACGAGCTCGAGCTCAGAAAAATTAAACAGTTCTAAGTATATTCGAGCTCGGAGTCCGAGCTCAAACACACTCGTTTGATCTCAAGACGAGTTCAAACGAGCTTCGAATTATTCGAGCCAAGCTCGAACACAAGTTGAGCTCGGTTCGCTCGCTCAATTAGCACCCGTACCTATACAACATAAAGATCAACGGAAAACTCTCGATAAGCACCACACAACTCGTAACCGAAAAGAAGCCAAAAGATAACTATATTTATATACGCAAAAATTGAGGGAAGAAGAATAAAATAGTCCAAAATCCCTAAGAATATTAAAAATATAAAAAGATACTGATCTCAAAACAAATATAAGAAGATACACACCCTTGTTAACCTTTGCTGCATAGTTATCATCCCGATAATTCTATAATCGATAATAATACTATCAAAAATAAAGTAGTAACAGTGATACAATGAGTTTGACTACCCGTCTCTGATAATATCCATTGATAATCCAAAACTTAGATGGGTAATTTGTTACCTGTGGGAAAACCTAATCTTTAAGAAAACCTCATAGGGTACTTTGTTACAAATTGTAGGAACTTTTAATGGTTTGCCCAATATAGGCCCTAACATGCACTTGATGAATTTTCTTGATATTTGTGATTCATATAAGCAGAATGATGTGTCTGATGAAGCTGTTGGATTGAGATTGTTTCCATTTATCTTGAATAGTAATGCTAGATTGTGGCTTAATTCTTTACAACCTAATTCAATTACTAATTGGAATGAATTAGTGTAACACCCTAATTTGGCTTGAAGGGACAAATTGAATTGTGATATTCAAATTTGAAAGCTACTCGGTAGGCTATAGCGTATATGCTTTATAGAAGTGGATCTCAACCTTCTAAAAGGCATAAGACCAACACCATACTGGACTTTCATAAAATATGTGTAGAGTTCATACTACATAGGCTTAAAGATCCTATATAATCACTCTGAGCCACAACATAGGCAGAACCTCCCTTGTGACTACGAGGGTGACTTTGAAGATGTAATAATCACCCTGAACTATAGAAGAAGTGAACTCTCACTATAGTAAAGAGGTTGGATGTTGTGAGTTGCTCTAATTATTATTTCTTAGTTCAAATGATTATATTAGGGATCTTAATTAGCTAAATGCTGATGAGTGCGGTAACATAAACATTGGATTGTGGTTACCTATTCCACATGCTCTAGAAGTAAATAATAATAATAATAATAATAATAATGATAATAATAATAATGATAATAATAATAATGATAATAATAATAATAATGATAATAATAATAATAATAATAATAATAATAATAATAATAATAATAATATAGACATCATCGGATGCTAGGCAATCAATCCCAATCATCCGGGCTTCATGTGGGTCTTTAAGTGGTGTGATCCGTACACTCCTCCCGCCCATGTTATTCTTTCATGTACACACAACTGTAAATAAATACATTTCGTGTACCTGTATTTGCTCATCGTCACATTCAAGGATTCTTGGGCTTATACCTTCAGTAGAGTATATAGCCGCTCTGCAATAATAAAATAATAATAAACAATGAACCACTTGAGCACAATCCATCATGTCATACAATCCCAAAATTATACAAAGTTCAACATAGGTTTAGGGCACAAACCCGCCATATAGTCATGCACAAATATAGTTGGAATACATATCATAAGGCACCCCCTGCTAATGACAACTGAACCACTTGATCCGTGCGCCTAGGCCGACCAACTCTAAGGGACCTCACCTACATTTAATAGAAAGACTCGTCAGTAATCAAATAAATTTGATTACTAGTACGAAATAATTACCGGTAAAATTAGCTAGCAAATGAGTATTCTATTACCCATTTGACTTAGAAAACTTTAGGATTGCCTCACGGGTGCGTGTAAGCAAATAACTTATAAAAATTCCAGCAAGCAAGCATGACCACAATTCATATTCATACAAACATGCTTATGCCCTCACAATTTCTACATAACACCCGCCACAATATTCATGTGGCAAAATGGACAGTTAAGTTAGTGCCATCAATTTGAAAGATGTGCTATATTACTCAGTACCTTCATACTTCTCACTACCTCTGGGTTTGAAGGTGTGCTAGTACAATTCCATAATACCCATACACACTCTTGATGTAATACTATAAAAACCTCATACTTATACTTAGTAGGATTGGGTAGGGGCTTATATAATATTCTTTCTAGAGTTCATCTTTTTGAAAACCATCAATGGATCTCATCCCGGAAGTTTTGTTAAATTTGTAAAAAATATGCCTAAATGGCCCAATATCGGAGGAATCCAATAAAATGTTGTCATTGCAGTCATACCACTAAAACATGATTAAATTCAACACTTAAGGAGTTAATCAAAGATGAAGTAATGAGAGAGTCCTACAGACTTGGATGAGTAGAGCTCTATGCCCAAAGTCGATGAGCTCAACCCTTGTATCTTACCACAAAGATGGGGCCGAATTAGGCTCGAATCACATCGGTATGCATAATGAGGCACAACCTCCACACATGTACAGCACTTAATTATCTTAATTAGGTGTTTAATAAACTGTTAAACCTTTTTAGGTGGCTTAATCATAATTTATGGTTTTAAGTACACTTAGTAGGATTTGTTCCAATTCTATGGTTTTAGTCGAATGGGCTTACGTGATGATTTTTCGGACAGGCCAAACAATGTCCAAATGGGCTGAAATTTGGATTAATGGGCCTCGACACTCTAATTCTTAGGTGAGAATTTTGCCAATTTCTTGTACATTGGCTAACATGGTAAACAAGGTCCACTATAGCCGGACTCTGGTTAGCACGGGAGCAGTATTCCTGGGCCGCGCACTAAACTTGCTAGGGGTTGTTCATGAGCTTGGATACTCCAAATAGGCTTGGGTCAAGGAAGACTAGATAGCCAACTCTGTGGTCTAGATCCCAGAGAAATTTCAGGTCCATAATTTGAGGATTTGGGCCAGGCTACTTCCCGAGCTGGGTCGACCTATTGGACTTGGAAAATTCGTAACTTGTAATCTACTAGGCTAATTCGTTCCCAAATAAAGATATGATGCTACTAGGATATACCCCATAGTTTGGGACGAGTTTCATCCAAATCCATCACCATTTGCCTATATTTTTTGATTTTATATCCATAATCATGGAATCTAGGGTTTCATCCTCATTCATGCACAGTCCGGATCAACGACCAAGAAGACCAGATATATGGTTTATATTAAACCCATAAATTAACAAGTTTCAAGTAGATGTTTAAGGGGTCATTACATAATTTTTATAGAGTTTTTTAACATATTTTAGATTGCTTACCATGGAGCCCAATCTTAGAGCATAGCAAAATAGTCCAACATCACTGAACACACATCACAATAATAGGGTTTTGTTCATGCTCTTTAGGTGATTAGATTAGTGTGAGAATCTTTCATAGATAAACAAACATGCACAGATTCAACTGTGAAAAGGAATGACCTCAAAATATTATCACATCCAAGAGTAAAAATTGGGGACAATCGTAGCCTAGTCACAAGGACCGTGAAAGCTGTCAAGTTTTGCCAAGTTTGTCTCACTTTCGTGTATTTAGACATCATATCATATTCAGTTATCGACAGGAAACATGTATATCTACATGTTCTGGTGTAAAGACCAATATCATGAGCAAGTATGACATCTACAACGAAAGGATTAATTTCTGTAGTGAAACAATGCGAGATCATGATAGAAGTGCACTTAAAAATACATAACTATTTATTTACATGTTCAAATTTGATGATTTTACCTTTAAAGACTCCTAACAAATGAATATATATGGAAAAAATATCATAAAAATGCATAAAAATACCCAACCAAGCAAACCATAGTATAAACATGCAAGGAAAGGTCAAAAAGAGACCCTTACCTCTGAGGGGACCAAGGGGAAGTCTCTCGGGTTTCCTATCCCAAGACCTCTGACCTGGGGAATGCTTGGAGATGAAGAGGGGAAGCCAAGGAGCAAGGATGAGGATTGGGAGAGATGAGGTAAGGTGTGAAAAATGGGAAGGAAAGGTTGGTTTTAAAGAAAATGGGGAGGCTTCCAACAACCAAGGACATGACTTGGTGACGTCATAGGTAAGGTGCTACACATAATGAGGTATGGTGCCATATCCAATGAGGTATGGGGGTCATACCGAATGTGGTATAGGTTGGCCCAACACCCTAAAGTATAGAGATTTTTGGCCTTAAGTGGTCGGGACGGCCTTGGGAACAACATTGCGTTCACAGGGGTTAGGACGGTCCGAAAAGGGAGTTCCAAACACACGAAAAATATACTAGACTCAGCAATGATACAATCCTAAACCTAGCTAGACTTGACTTGACTGAACCAAACTTAAAAAAGGGTGGGTACAAAGCAACCAACAAGGGTACCGAAGCCAAAGGAGGCCAAGGCCAACCAAGGACAAATCATACCATATATGAATCACGACAAGACCCACTTAGGTAACAACCGAGCTGACTTGACAACCATTTGTGATGAGCCTGATCTGAATGTCCCCTTGGATGTTGAGAATCATCCTCTAGAAAAATTCCCTTTTCCCTAAAGGTTGAAAAAGCACATTGATCCATAATTTCAAAACCTTCAGGGTTAAAAATTTATATATTAATATTCTTTTTTCAGAAACTTTAGAACAAATGCCAAACAATGCTAAAATCATGAAGGAGGTGTTGAAAAAGAAGCTGGAGGATAATGAAACTGTAACTTGAGTGAGGAGTGTAGTTCAGTGAGTTAGAACAAGTTACCTCCTAAACTTAAAGATATTGGTGTCTTAAGATTCCTTGTGACATAGGTACTTTTTTTTTGGGGCTGGCTAGTATCAAAATATTAAGTTTGGGGGAGTCGCACTCTAAAACAATTAACTCTACAATTGCCTTATTCTTATGTGTATACTAGGGGTGTATTAGAGGTCCTTTGTCAAGGTTGGACTATTCATTTTTCCTGCTGATTTTGCAATTCTTGACATGGAGGAAGATAGGAATTTACCTTTGATCTTAGGTAGACCATTCATAGCCACAGGGAGAGCTCTTATTGATATTGAGTTGGGTGAGTTAATCTTGCAGTTTTAGAATCAGCATGTTATATTCAATGTGTTTGAGTCAATGAAGTCTTCATGTGAGGCGGA